>PVKS010030017.1:0-24801 GCA_004027875.1 Aplodontia rufa | reverse complement strand
TCCCATTATAACTCTAAAAAAAGTATTAGATTGTAAAGCATTACATCTTATCTGGATTTAACTCATGTTACTAGACCAACTTTCTCATTGTCCAGGGTCTAGTCCCCACCTCCACAGATGAGTGGAGACAATCGACCCTTAGATCTCTGGGTTAAGCTGATTTTACTCATCATGATCTCTTCCATAACCATCCATTTACGCTCGAAGGCTGCAATATCATTGTTTCTAATTGCTCTGTAATATTCCATGGTATAAATTCTTTAATGCCTTTATTGTTTAATGAGATAATGTTCGGAGAAAAAGGAGGGACTTCCCAGGCTCTATGCCAGAATCATAGCTCAAATATAGGCCTCTGGATTCCCGCACAGAAGATTTTTACCTGGAAGCGAGGTGAGGATGAACAGCGATTTTATTGGAGCCTGATTCGACGCTAGTGGTCTTCACTCCATTATACAACTTGCCTGCTTCCAATTTCACTGGCTCCTCAATACAGGCCCACAGAGGTGAAGACAGATCTTGATCGCAGACTATTTGAGATGCAAAGGGAGCAAAACAAAACAACAAAACAAACAAACAAAAATTAACACAAAAAACGTTCAGTGGTGTTTTGGGGCAGTTCCTGCAATTTGACCTCCACAGGTAAACAGAACAGTTTATTACGTTCCACGGAATGCAGTGTGTGCAAGCTGCAACGTGCTTGCAGAGAAGAATGGGTGTAGGTGCAGCCAGGGAAGGCAGGATGCTTCAGCTGGATTTGGTGGAAGAGAAGTCATCTCCCTCATGTAAGGCAGCAGGGGCATTCTAAGTAAAGGAACAATCTGTGCGCAAGGATAGAGTAATAAACCTCGGTTGCATTCGTCAGAGTGTAACAGATGAGGCCGAGGGAGTAAAAGAGCCCTGAAAGACAGTCGGAAGCCAGGTGGTTGAGGTCTGCAGGCTCAAAAGGGGTTTGGACCTAATATGATGGGGATGTGAAGCCAGTAAAGACTTCGAACCAGGGCAGAAGCCTCAACTTCCCATTGAATAGTAAGAAGTAGTTAAAATTGTTTACATTACCTTGCCACCTAGCTGAAGGCATGTTTTACATCCCCATCCAATATCAAGCCGACATGTGCTACGGCTTCATTAATCAACGGGGAGTTCACGGAGGTCACATCCACTCATGTGTCATTCAGCTTTTTTCTTTTCACATTGTCTGGGAGCAGTAATATTTTGAGGAATTACACCCATTGTTTCATGGCTGAAGTAGCCAGGAGAGCTAGTAAAAGTAGTGCTTCAGTGAAGTTCTTCTGTAGATGATCTTCGTCTGACCTTCTGTGCTTTATCTTCCAAAGATTAGCGTGTGGTGTTAATTATGGGGTAAGTAAGCAGTTACTTCCTAGAGCAAATCAGCCAAAGTCCAGGTTTGCTCTGGAGGTCCCGGGGATCAGAGCTCTGTGTTTCTTCAGGTTTCAATTTACCAGCCTCAAACCACTTAAAAGCAGGAGGAGGAGAGGCTGGGGAGTGATCGGTTTACAAGTGACCTGGGAGTTCACAGCTTTCATCCCTCGAAATCACAGTCCATATAATAGGGCTTGTGCAGATAGAATTGGGACAAATTGACTCAGGCGTCTTGCTTTCAGAAAGGGAAACCCTTCTCTCTTATCAGTGCCCCCGTGCTTGAATTGTTGGAATCAAACATTTGGTGGAGGATGGTAGTTGTTCTAAGGTCAAACAGGGGATGTAGGTCCTGAGCAAGAGGGTAGTCTGTTAAGTGGCACCCAACTGTGTTAATTGGTTAATAAGACTTTAACTAGTTTAGGGACTTAAAAGTCATGCCAGAAGAATCATGCCTAACAGGCTTTCTTCTTTCTCAGCAAGTAGTGAGAGATGGAACAATTTACAACGGGCACTTCTTCACACCACGTCTCTGTTGTACCCGATACATTTCGATATGCCCTTTTAGAGTTGCTTTCATAAAATTTTTTAAATGTTTTCATGAAAGGCAGTATTTCCACTTTGGAACCCAAAGTTGGTTTATGCAAGCACTACTTTAAGAACCCAGGAATCCAAGATACTGCCTAATAATTATTCTTTGAGAAAAAAAAACAACTTAGAGAGAGAGAGAGAGAGAGAGGAAAGAGATGGAGAAAGATAGAGAATGAGAACGCAAGAGTGAGAGACAGCTATCATAGGATCTTGCAAAGAGGAATTAGCACAGAATATGAAAGAGGTTGCTTTCTGACGATAATTTGATTTGGGAAACCTGGTATGTTTATTCAGCATTCAATAGTCTTACTTAAAAGTCAGGCTTCATACTAACAATAGAAGCAAAACTACTTTAATATTTGCTTACAATATACAGAAACATTATAAAATCACAAGTATCATGAAGCCACAGGACTTTCCAATTATGACATAGTGGATAACTAGATAGTGTAGAGATAGAGGACATAGTGACTATTTATATGACTCAGGAATTTAGTGTTGAGAAAGATCAGTTGTATTAGCATTTGTATCATTTATTGATTAATGGTGATTATTGTCCATTTCATCATTCATTCTATTCCTAGAGTGTCCTTTTTAAAATTTAACTCTCACTTGGATACTTGCCATTTAAAATCTTCCAATGGGTTACTCCATGTTTTCCTCCAGTAGTGCTATTTTCTACTCACATGGAATTACTCGTTACTTCTCCTGCTAACCAAGAACACACTTGTACCCTGACCTTTCTGTAGGTTTCTATTTCCTCCGACTAGAAACTCTATTCACTTTTCAATACAACTTGGTTAATGAAAAAAGTTTTCTTATCTTAAAAAAGTTCCCTCTTCTTACATGTTCTTCTTCAACTACTTCTTTCCTCATTATTTCAATGACACTGCTTCCATAAAATCACCATCAATCTCCTGTGGTTAGATGTAAAGGAAATGACTTAGTGTTTATTTGTCTTAACTTCTCAGCAACACTTGACACAATTAACTAACCCCCTTCTCAAATACTTCAAATGCTCTTTTTCTTTGTGTTTTAGTCAACTTTTTCATTGCTGTGACTAAAATACCTCACAAGGACAATTTCAAGGAGTTGATTTAGGGGCTCACAGTTTCAGGCATCTTGGTCCATAGAAGGCCAGCTCCATTCCTTGGTTCTTAAGAGGAGGCAGAACATCAAGGCAGACGATGGGCTCCCAGGAGCAGAGAGAGACTCCATGACACATACAAAATATACCCAAAGGCACGCCTTCAATGACCCACGTTCTCCACCATGCCACCAGCCTTCAGTCACCAGTTAATCCCTATGAGGGAATATACTCACTGATTTGGTTTAGGCTCTTATGACCCAATCATTTCAACTCAGCCTTTTTTGCATTGTCGTACACAAACTTTGGGGGGACATCTTTCATCCAAACCATAATACTTTGTCTTCCATGACATGAAACTTGCTTCATTTTCCTCTGGGTTTCCCCATTTTCTATTGTGGGAATCTCTTCCTTTCCTTTGTCCATACACACACACACACACACACACACACACACACACAATGTATTCCTCATATGATCAAAAGACTTAATTACTTCCCATATGTTGATGATTCCTAAATTTATATTTTCAAGGCTCTCTATTATGTTCTTCAAAACCATCTTTTCAACTGTCTAATGGATAGAAACAGTTGGATATTCCATACACATTTCCCCGCTGATACAGGAAATACAGGAGATTGAACCTAGGAACATTCTAACACTGAACTACACCTTCAACCCCCTTTTTAAAATTTCTTGAAACAGGGTCTTGCTCAATTGCTGAAACTGACCGTGAATCTGTGAGCTTCCTGTCTATCATAATCTTTCACAAACTACTTCCCCTCTTCCTCCTCCTCCTCCTCCTCCTCCTCCTCCATCTTCTTTTTTAAAGAGAGAGAGGGACAATGAGAGAGAGAGAGAGAGAGAGAGAATTTTATTTATGTTTCATGTGGCTTCCGTTGCTTCGACACTTCACTGTGTATGTGGTGCTGAGGTTTGAACTCACACCACGTGCATGGTAAGCAAGTGCCACAAGTTTTTAATAGTGCATTAGGGTATGCATAATAGTTGGGTTCATTTTGATGTACTCATACACATGTGGAATTTAACCAGTAGACCCTTAACTTTTTTTTTTTTTTTTTTGCTTCCTGTTTGGAGCCCTCCAGCCACTCCTCTCACTGAAAGCCAAGTAAGTGATCCTGTGAAATGCAAGCTAATCATGTCATTCTCTTTGAAAAAGTCTTTTTTGTTGACTTCCCATCATCCTCTGGATAAAGTCCATGCTCCATAGCATCTTTTTGCTAAGCCCACTATTTAGCATCATCTCTTCCCCTCTCTCTTGGGTCTTTGCTCTTCCTGTAGTGAAGCATAGTCCTTTTTCCTTCTTTGTAGACTGTTTCTCACTTCTCATCTACATCCAACTTTGAATTGAATTTTAAAAAGACCACCCTAGGAATAGAATGAACGATGAGCCAGATATTAATTACCATTAACCAGTAAATGATGAAAACTAATAGAAATGATCTTTCTCAACATTTGTTCACTTATTGCTCCACATCCCTGCATTCTTCTGGGTAAGGACAAGAGAGCCAGTTTCCCTGACCCTCCTTTGTGTGCCTGCCCTCCATTTTTCTCAGCCTTGCACTTCGATTACATTATTTTTATTCTTTTAATGTTATTTCATCCATTCTTTGCTTTTTATTTTTATCCTTTATTCCCCATTGCCTTACTGATAGAAAAGATATCCTCCCAATCTTATTGCCAACCTTAGAATTTTCTAAGAAGCTCGTCAGCTGGGTCCCTGATTCCTTCTTCATTGCAGAGAATTAATGCTGCCCTTCGTAGTAATTTCTTATCACCCACTCATTGAGTTTTACTATCCTCAGGCTCTCTAGCAGCCATCCAGATAAAGTCCCAATAGTTCTTCTTTACCTGCAAGAACCACAGTGTCCATGCCCTGGAGTGTCTGAGTCATGTTTGCTGAACTCAGCAACCAAAGGGTTTCCACAATCTAATTGTGAGAAAATGAAGTATAGAAGCTAAAACTTTGTTAGAAGGATGAAAACTCAGATACATATCCCAGGAGAGTGGTGAGGGCTGTTTCCTGCAAAGCGAGCTTCTAAGAAGAAATGTATTTGTAATATTCCAAAGTAAACTGGAGTGCTTCATTTGAGGACATCTGTCTTTTGGAGTGATAGTTTCACGTTTTCATAGTTTTCTGAGTTGGTACATGGTGAACATATTTCTAGTATCCCATCTCATTGTGGGATTTGTGGAGGTTAAAAGACACAGAGGGCTATGTTCTCTGTCCTCAGAGAGCATCAAGTCTTTTTAAGATGAAAGATGTTATGTTTCCTAGGGAAGGTAGAAGTCAGATGAGTGGTGATACCTGCATTTAAGTCCCTGGGGATCACTTTTCCTAGTACTCAGGCCACAAAGAAGGTGTTATAAAAGGTCAGAGTATGACAAGAAGTTCCAAATGAAAAGTGGAAAAACAGAAAACTTCAGGGACCATCATAATGGTAAAAATGGCCAACAGCGTGTGAGTCATTAGCATCTTAGAAGCTATGTATGTTCTTGTGTTTCATCCCAAAGCAAGCCTGAGATATTGATGTCATTATTATTACTGTTTCTTTTTTTGAGAGAGAAGGGCAGTGAGTTTTTCACATGGCTTTTGTTGCTCTGACACTTAGTTGTGTACATGGATGCTGGGTTTTGAACCCGTGTACTTGCACATGCCAGGCATGTGCCGTGACTGTCCAGCCACCGCTCCAGCCCTATTGCTGCTTTAATAATAACATTTGGACAGGGAGCACATCTGCTTTCATACTGAAACTGCCATTGATATCTTTGTGCAAGCAAACATTTCCTTCTGACAATCTGAATTGATAAAAATCTCAAAGTAGCTAGTTAGATGGGTATTACTTTGAAATGATTATAGTAATATGTGTTTTATTCATACGATGTTGTACATTGGTGGAGTTGCCCTCCTTAGCATGGTGCGTAGTACTCAAACTGTGAGCCATCATGGTCACTGCTCCTTGAGAATGAATTTTTTTTGCACACAAGGACAACAGTCTCCATAGAATATTTTTTATCATTTGATGTTAAGTACCACTTTAGCTTCATACCTTTCTCTTGGAGTTGATGAAAACAGAGATATTTATTAACACAGAAGATTGATACTTCCTTAAGAGGCTTTTGTGGCTTCACATAGGTACATATGAAAATGAATATTGTTTTACCAAACACACCCACAGTGAGAGGATGAGAATAAAAGATGGTGAAAGTCCTTTTCAGTCCCACAAGTCTAAAACTTCCATCTCCCACTCAAGCTTTGTGAAAAACAGGAGTGAAGAAGATGATCTCCTCATTCTTCAGCTTTAACATCTACAAACAAGTATATAGTTTTTAAATAGCAAATATTTTGGCAAAAGCTGGATTCCAAATAAAGGCATATATTGTAAGTTTCACTGGTAATTATTAGTTAAGAAAATTTCTTTATTTAACCCCCCTCCCAAAAAATTAATCCAGTAAACCTCAAGTGAGGAAAAGGCATATGGTCAGAACTATACTATGCCAGAAAGAAAATATGTTTTTGTATAGAAAAAACAAATCACTTCAAGGAAAATATGTTTTATAGATATCTGAACTCAACAAAAATTAATTATTGCAATTATTCAAAATTGATGGTTATTCTTCACTTTACAAAAGCTAGGCATTTTGGAGAGGGTTAAGATGGTGTTGGTAACTTGAGAAATATTTTTGAAAGATTTCTAAGATATCATGTTCTAAGAGTATATCTCCATATTAATGCATGACTATGTTAAAACTAAAATTCTGAGCAACTGTCCAATAAAACTTTTCATCTGGTTCAATGGCATCAAGTGTTTTAGACATGAATAAGGCCTATCATGTTAGAAGATGCATTCAATAACTTAACTTTGAGGTAACTAATATTCTGTCACTTGTATAATTTATATGTGTATTTATTTTATCCTTTGGTGTGATTTTAAATTATTATTTGCCAAATTAATTCTGTATTTAAAATTTTTAACAATCATTATATGTTGAAAAATTGTCTATTAACTCTTTACTAGAGGATCCTGGAGAATCCAAATCACATGCAGTTCACCTGACATTATCTGGGACCTTTACTCTCTCTCTCTCTCTCTCTTTTTTTTGTCTTTCTTAGGATTTTGGGGAAAATCACTTCAGCACATTCTCTCTCTTTCAGATTCTAGTTTTCTAGTTTATTCCATGTGATTTGATGTCTTTAGTGTGGTTCTTGGAGTGTGTCTCCTGTGTCCTCCTGAGTCAGGAGCTAGCAATCCCAAAGAAACTTGGGGACATCCTGCATCTGTGGGGCCCTCAGTTGGGCTGTAATTAGATCATTACGTACTATGCTAAAGGATCAAGTGTTTTCATTCCCACCCCAGCCTGCCGGCCCCACCTGTCAGCTGGGGAGAGACAACCTCATAAACCTGCCAATACGATAATTTAGCTGAATGCATGTTAATAAATCTTTCATCATTTTATAATCAAAGAGCTCTTTCAGTTTATGACCCCCCCTAATGAAGGATTTGGGGCATCTGTTCATCAAATTGATGTTTCAGAGACAAAACTAAAGAGGAGTCATTAGTGTGTGTTTACCCCCTTGGCTCAGGTGAAAAAGTGGAGCGAGAGAGGTGATAAAGGAAATGAGAGAAAAAGTTCATTAAAAATAAACTATGGTGTAAGCTGCATACCCATTAGCTATGAGAAGTAATTTCTTGTGAGAAAAATCATATGTTGTGATGCTTTATTTTGAAATCTCTTAAGCTAATAGAATCTTCAACAGTTTTTTTTTTTTTAAGAGAAAGGGAGAGGAAGAGAGAGATAGAAAGAGAATCAATTTTACTTATTTTTTTTAATCAGGCCTTTGTTTCTCTGACATTTAGTTGTGTGTGTGGTGCTGGGGTTTGAACCCGGGTCCTCCCCTGTGACAGGCAAGCACTCCAACCACTGAGCCACAGCTCCAGCCCTTTTTGAAAAGTTCTTTATCTAATACCTTTTCAAAGATTTAGCCAGCACCATTATCATTCAAAGAATTTGATATGGTTCTCTCTGTTATGGGAGTGTGATCACTAATATGGTTTGAGCAAAGGTTAAAACTTGGGAGAGCTTGAAATCCATACCAGTGTATGGTGGTGGAAATTCACAATGCCTTTTTTTTTTTTTTGCATTAATACCACATATTCAAAATTTAATTTCATAGTTTATTTGTGGTTAAAATTGCAATTAGTTAAGCCATTTTCTTGATTTTCTTCCTTAATATATTGAGGGTAGATATAGTGATCACAGTTCTGGTGTCTTTTAGATAGAAGAATACATATCCCCTTATAAACAAAATGCACTAAAAATTTCATTGAATGGAACAGAAACAACACACACAAGCACATGCATACACACACAAATTTTATTTGCTAAAACTACAAAGTAGGTCATACCTTTGCTAATTTTTTTTTTTTTAATTTTAAACTTCCCCTGGTGTTCTCTGCCCTGCAAAGCTTTCCTGTGTTCCTCTGTGGTCCAGAGCTCAATTGCCACCGACTGAAGGCCAGATGAGTCTAGGGCAGAGACAGGCCACTGACCTTGGTTTCCTATGTGTTTCCTTCCAACTCTAGAGCAAGTTCTATTTCAGCTCCACAATCAACAAATAGCTCAGAAAACCAAATAGGCCACCCTGCTGGAAGCCCCAGAGAGCTTGGTCAGAATGAAACTGACAGGCTGGATGCGAAGTTTCTCCTCTGTGGAAATTTCCAGGTTCACATGCATGCATCTGATGTCCCCTTTGGCAGCCCTTATCACTGCCATCTCTGGGCGGCACTGGTCCCCACCTGAGGATGACACAGCTGGTCATCTTTGTTCTGCGCACTCTTGGCTTTCTCCCTTTCCTCTCCTTTGTGATATTTTCAGCACCAGGACGTTTCACTCACCTTGACCATTGTTTTCACACATTTGTGTTTTAGACAAGAGGCCGTTGTTTCATTTGGATCCAAAAAGATGGACAGGAAGGAAAGCAGACAGCAGAGACATCATCCACTTCCTAAATGAATCATAACACTATTTTCACGACTTTATCACACTGCAGAAAAATGCTTGGCATTCATTTGAAGGAGGGTAAACAATGAGAAGGACATGTTCTTTTATCGAGAGTCTTAAATACGAAAGGTAAAGACTAAGTTCGTTTTTGAAAGGGATTGTTGGCTGCTCTGATGACACATTCCCCTAATAAAGCCAGGTATGGCTCAAAATTTCTTCCTGCTAGAACTCTACCATGAGTTTGCTTAAGTAAAATTCATTCTTTTTAAAATTTTAATAATAGATCTGCAGTAATAAGGTTGCCTGGAGGAGACTTTAAAGTCATTTTGAAATTTTATCATGTGCATATCTTTGTTTTATTTGGTTTTTGTACAAAATCTCTGGTGCTGGACAAATCTGGTTATAAATATTGGCTTGGTCGTGTACTACATTTGTAGGTTTGGGCAAGATAATAAACTTTCCTAAGCCATAGTTTCCTCAGGATTAATTGGGGATGAATTTACTTGAATTGCTTTAATAACTAACGGCTTAATATAATGCAAAGCACTTAGCAATCATTCATTTAAGATAGCTGTGATTCTACTTATTATCTCTATCTGTGTTGTGTTTCCTAAATTTTACATTACTTTACGTCTTTGCAAGATGCCCAAAATAAAAGAGGCACTCCAAGAATCTATAGCTATTTTGTCAAATTATCATATCAATAATTTAAAAATCATTTTTGTTTCCTTTTTACATTACACAAATTTTTAAGAAAAACATGATCTCAAAAACAATTACATAAAATGCAATTTTATCTTAGTTAAACATTTATCAAAATGTTTTCCAGGGGGGACTAGAATGGTAGCTCATGGTTACAGTGCTTGCCTGGCATGCTGGAGGACACGGGTTCAAACCAGTACCACATGCATGACAAAATGTTGGAGCAATGAAAGCCAAGTAAAAAACTGAATAAAATTAATTCTCTCTTTCTCTCACTGCCTCTCTCTTTAAAAAAAATGTTTTCCAGTGTATTATTTTCAAATCTTTATGGAAATACATGTAACAACAGTTTTCATGAGAACTCCCAAAATCTGTGCATAGTTTTTTGTTGTTGTTATTATGTGAATGATTAAAAGTAGCTTCTCCTAGGGCTGGAGTGGCGGCTCAGTGGATACGGCGCTTGTCTGGTATATTCGAGGATGCAGATTCAAACCCTAGTATCACATACACAGTGAAGTGTCAGAGTAACAAAAGCCACATGAAAAACTAAATACTAAAATTGATTCTCTTTCTCTCTCACTGTCCCTCTCTCTTTTAAAAAAAGTAGCTTCTCCTAAATAGTCACCAATATTTGCCTCGATGTGTTAAATGTGAAATTTATACCTCAAAAGCACCTTGAGGAGGGTGAGTATTTCACCCTCTGTGCACCCTCACATCTGTCCCGGTGGCAGCTTCTCTATGAGTAAGTATCACAAGAAGATTTAGTTTCTTTTACATTCCCATATGGGCCAAGTATACATGATTCAGTGAATTTGCCAGCAGAATGAGCGCTGAGGTCTCAGAAGGTGCAAGTAATAATCTTCTTTAGGGTATTTAATATGAGTTTTACTTTCTGTGTATTATGATGACTTTATATCTTAAAAACTAAAGCAAAACATCAGAAAGTCTGGAAAGATACCAACCTTTCTAATTAGGAGCCCAGCACAGAGTATGCCTTTGATATGGCAGACCCATACCTCCTTTGTCTGGCCCGTACACCCCAAGAGCCATATTCCTTTGCCTTAATCGTGGCAGGGCAAGATACCAAGCAAAGGTCCACTTAATGGACCACTGAAGTCAGTCAAACCAGCCAATCCTAAACAGAGTTCCCTTTCCTTTACTGAGGAAACCCAGTTAAGGCTGAGGTCTAACCTCTCCTCCCTCACTCCTTATTCTGACTCTTGACCACTCCAGCACATTCCCCTGTGATTCTGTGTGGCATGCAATGACTCCCTTTCTGGGACCTGTGAGTATAATAAATTTGTTCCTCCCAAACCTCATTCTCATTTCCTCCTGTAGCTCTATTGACTTGATGATGTCATGCTGAAACTTTACAGTCTTAAATCATATACCAAGTGATATTTCCATAACAACCTTACTTATTAGAATTTTTTCAAAATAACCAGCATCATCCCTGCAAAATCAAAAGGCACTCTGTATTGTCACATCACCCAGAAAAGGGCTGAATCCATAGCTTGTGTCTGTCCAGAGGCTGGGTGCCCGAGCCTTACTGTAAACTTCAGTACCACCCAGCCTTGGGTCCAAGACAAGACACTATTCTAAGGTCTTGTCTAAAGACTTCAACTTCCTTGTTCCTCTGTTCTCTCTGCTTCCCCCTAGTAAAGATTATTGTAGGCTTGCTTGTGACTCTTGACTTCCTTGGAGTTCAGCTCTTTATTCCGCCATACCAAAATAGAAGACCGAAAGGACTGTGATTCATGACTTTCTGGCTAGCTTGAGGTGTCCTGAAATAATTATTAGAAAATAAAGCATCTGACAAGAAAAGCCATTCTTGGGGTTTGGGTATTAGGTGCCCCTGAAAAGCTCTTGTACAATGCCGAAATGTTCGGAGAGGAAAGGATCAATCACATTACGAGAGCTGTAACTTCATCAGTGGATGAATCCACTTGATGGATCCATACCTTGAGTGGATTTTGGTTGATAACATCAGGCAGGTGGAGTGTGGCAGGATAAAGAAGGTCACTGGGGGTGTGCTCTTGCAGATTATTTTGTGTTCCTAGCTCCTCTCCTACTCACTCTCTCTGATTCCTGTTAACACTCGCTGAGTGGCATAGCACCATGCCCTTCCACCCTGATGTTCTGCCTCACTCAGGCCCAGAGCAACGGAGTTGGCCAACCATGTAATGAACCTCTGAAACTACAAGCCCCAAATAAACTTTTCCTCTCCTCAGTTGTTTCCATCAAGCTTTTTTGGTCACAATGATGAAAAGATAATTAAAACACCTATTATGTTAAGAATTGGGTGAAGATAGTGTCTCTCTGAAGTGTGATAACCAGACTGAGGATAGTGTAGTAATTTTGTAAGATTAGGGTTTGTACTGGGAAAACACAAGGAATGGAGATTTCGGAAAGGCATAGTCCTCAAACTGTTTGAGACTTAGAACCAAGTCATGTGCACAATAAGCTCTTATTACACACATACTGAACTAATTGATAGACATCTTTTCCAAATATCCCAGAGTCTCATACTTCAGAAGTTTTCCAACTCTAATGTGTGTTCCCGCATTTCTCACCAGTGGCCACTAAGTCTTTAATCATGCTCACCACAGGATGCTCGGTATTTTCAATGCAATTATTTTCATTTCCAAACATTTCTGACAACTAGGAAACTCTTTCCTGTGATTAGCTAAAACCAGTCTCATCAAGCTTGTGCGTTGTGGTTCTTCACTTTAAACAATCCTTTAGGTGTTTGTAGCTATAGATGTAAGTATTCGTTTTCTCCAAATACATACTACTAGTTCTTTATGCATTTAATGCAGATCAGAAACTAAGTGATTCTCACGTAGAATCAATTTCTCCAAGAATATCTGTTTTCATCTGTTGGAAAATGGCAGTTGGGAATCAGTATCTGAGTTCTAGTGTATTGTCCAATACTAGAGTGCCATTTCTTCTAAATCTCTCCACTGGAAGTGCTGGGAAGTGTTTGTGGAGGTGCATATGCCCATGCATATGATTTATAACTATAAACAGATATAACTATATCTATTCTCACATAAAAACTGAGTCCTCTGGTACCTTGAACAAACTTACTTATGCATGCATTTTGGGAATAGATGAAACCATTATTATGGTTTTGAGGAGCCAGAACTATGTGTAACTTGTTGTAGGTTGCTAACTCAATATCCTCCACTCCTTTCTCCCCATTCTCTTTTCCACACTTATATTCTTTCTTTAGAGTCTTTATTCTTGCTAGTTTCTGGTTAATCCTCCTGTATATCTTTTTACACAAACAAACAAAAACTATGTATATTTTCTTATGCCCTGCTTTTCTTACCTAAAAGAAATCATAGATACTCTGCATTTTTCCATTTTTCCATTGAATAAAATATTTGAAATTCATGCTGTATTAGTTCCTAGAAATTTTGCTGAATTTTTCCCATAATTGCACAATAATCATTCTGTGATGTTTCATAGTTTATTCAACCACTCTCTTCTGTGCAAAGTGCATACGTGGATTCCAACATTTTACAATCATAAATAAAACTGCCATAAAAATTGTGCAGACATATCTAAATTGCTTTTAAAATGATTCATAATTTCAGGAAAAAAACAGAGTATTTTTTAATCATTTGAAAAAAAAGTTTCTGCCATTATGCACTATTCTCTCTTAAACATGTTGTTATAAATATACTCATGTTGAACCGAAAATGCAAAATTCTGTCCAGATTTGCACATTATATTTAATGTTCTTTAATCTGGCTTACTCTTTCACTTTTCCTTCATTATTGTGACTAAAACTTTTGAAGATCACAACTTTATATTTTGCAGAATGCTTCTGAAGTTGGATTTCTTTGTTATCTACTCATGAGTCAATTCAGATTATGCATCTTTGGAAGTAAAGGGAAAGCAGACACGTGCTTTTCATTGCATTATGTGGTGACTTGTGATTTAAATGTGCAACAATGCAGACAGTATTGGTTCTGCTGACTTAGTTAAAGTACACTTGACATATACATTTTTTTAACTGCAAGTTACCTGTGTGACTTTGACTAAAAGGTAAATTCAGATGTCTGTTTCAGAGTTCAACTACACTACTTATGAACACTCTAATTAATCAGGATGGGGATTGAATGAATTATCAATGTTCTGATACCAATTTTAAAACTTCATTTGGAAAAAAATCAGATCCAGGTCTAGCTTGGTGGATGTTCCATCTTCTAAGGAGAAACTGTGTTCTAATACATGGAATGCTGCTATTTTCCCATGAGTTCCACTTGGTGCTTGCTTAAATTTCCATATAGGTGATTGGTGTCTAGGACCAGATTTAAGCAGAGCAAAGTCTGTAATTCTAAGCTATAGGCCTTCTTAAGAGTGAGGCTAGGGAGGGATCTAGGGAGACAATCAACAATGTATTATACTCTTTACTCCCCTGAGAATCCAAATAATTCTCATGAAATCATTTAATTCTAGAAAATTCATAATCTAAACATTTATATCACTTGTAGGGGTGAAATATAGAACAATCCAGAGATTGAGGTATGGGTGATGTGGGGGTAATTCTGGTTTAAGAACATGTGCATATCATAGTGTTACTTTATATGCACTTATCATTGTACAATAACTCAACTCCCTAATTTAAAAAAATATATATAAAGAAGCGAGGCTCTCTCTCTGTAAGCACTTCCTTCCTTCTCTCTATCATTCTTCTAGGTTTCAGTACTATGTCTTTTCCTGTCCTCCATCCCTCCTGGTTGCATCGTGGGCTCAGCATATAATTCTCTTCTTCCCGAGGAATCACATCCCTGCGCTAACTTCTCCCAACCCCAAGATACTTGGAGAGCCTCTCTGTCCCCTAAGGTCACAGTATTGCCCTTCTACCTCCAGTAAAGGTTACTTTACCATACCGGTGTTCTCCTGTAGGAGAAGGACCCAGCAGTACCATGGCTACTGTTCCTCCTATTCAGTTTTACACTGTGATGGATCTGTTTTTGGGCTCTTTCTAGTCTTTTCTGTAAGTATCCAAAGAGTCCATGGAAAACAAGTCTGGAAAGAGTTTCGGGCTTCCCGTAACTTCTGTGCCCCGCTAGAGGTTTCCCACCAGCCTACGCTCAGCCTTCATGAAAGCATCAGCCCTTCCAGTTGAACTCTGCTGATGTCCACATGTAGTATCCCAGGCGAGTTCCTAACTTTTCTCTGTAGGCGCTGACTCTTCTTAGGTTGCAAGTCAACCTCTCTGCAACCTCTGTTCTCTGATGGCCTTGAAAAACACTATGAATTTGCAGTTACCATGGCCCATTTTCAATGGTAGAATGCTTCTTTTTCCAGCTTTCTGTATCCTGAGGTAATCTTCTGACACTATTTTGTTAAGATTATTAACCAATGCTCATTTTTTTTCATTCATCCATTTGTTTATTCAAAAACTTAATAAACAACTATCATTTGGTAGGTTCCAGTGGCACAGAGTTAAATGGAAACAAAATCTTTATGTCATTGTCTGGTGGGAAACACAATCAGATTAAAGAGCAAAAGGTTATACTAGACTGAGATCCACGATGCTGGGAGACTGACGCTGGATAATTTTGAGTTGTGTTCTTAATACGATTAGACCAGGTGGGCAAAGGTGGAGAACTGCTTTATAAGTGAGGACAACAGATTGTACCAAGCACAAAGCATGAAACAAGCACAAACTTTTGGAACTATAAATGAAATGAGGTTTCTAAATTATAGGGGATACATTTCTATAGAAAATAGCTTTGGTTGAAGCAAATTAAATGCTAGTATGATATTTCACACTATCAAAAACTTCAGGCTCCTCTTTTTTCCCCTTGCATGAAACACCTTGTGCCAATCTCAAAATAATCTTAAAATCATTACCTATTCTCTCCGCTTGCTATCCAGTGGATACTTCTCAAGTGCACAAAAACTACCCAAGCTTGCCTTTTCTCTGAATTAACTCACTGTGCAACTGCAACTATTTTATATCTGCCGTGTTCCCATCTGTCAGTTGAGGTAATGGTCACTTCTCTGGCTCCCTCATAGGACTGGAGTACAGATATTATATGGCAAAGGGCAAGAATGCCATAATAAGAAGCAAGCTTGAAATGCCACATGGACAGATTTTTATTGCTACTGAGATATATTTTCTGAATTCCTAGATTGGTTAAACACTCCTTCTTTGCACTCTCATAACACTCTTCCTTCCATCTGTTTTATCACTTAGATTATTTTATTGAAATTTCTGTTCATGTGCATGATTCCTCAGTAGACAAGGCTGTTCCTACATCCAAGACCATGGAGTGCATATCTTCACACCTGCCATTATAAGGCTCACAGTACATATCTATTTTACCAAACTAAAATTCATTAGTAGTGAACCAACTTCCCTGAAGAAGTAGGCTCCATTTCCTGGGTTTCTTCTTTGCCTGGACCACCTTCTCTTATATATGTGGAGATTTGGCCAGGTTCTCTGGTGGCCCCTGGGGCACCATGAAGATGCCTGTGTCCATGAAGACATTTCATAAACTGCATAGGTAGGGAACCCATCATCCCAATAGCCCCAATATTTCTGAAACTCCATAACAACAAAATTTCTCATTGCATGGAAAGAAACTGGATGCAATTCAAATAGAATCATAAAATTTCAGAGCTTTAAGATGCCTTTAGAGACTGCTAATAAATTCTGCTCTGAAAGCTGTTGCTGCCAGAAGGAAGAGGAAAACAACAGGATAGTGGGAAGAAGTACCTTGTTACGGACCAGTAGAGGGGGAGCATGGAACGTCCTCATCCTTTGGTTTTTATTCATTTTGCAGAAAGCCAACATTAGTTCTTTCTGTCCTTTCAGCCTGAGAATACCCAGTTCCCGAGCAGGATATACCTGGGTCCTTCCAGCATTACTAGAAGTCAATAAGAGGGAATTTCCTCAAAAGAGTGCTCCTGGATTCCTCACGTTCAGTAATGGTATGTTTTTTGGATTCTAAAGACCTGGTCTGACTTACATAAGGTCAAAGATACAAATGTGTTTCGTAAACCATGAAGGAAAGGGCTGTTTCAGGGTGAGAGAGAATGATAGTAATGGTGGCTCTATGAGAGCAGGTGGGTCCCTCTCTTTTTTCTTGAGAGCCACTCCATAGGCACTGGATCAGCAGGACCCACATGATGTGGATTATGGAGACATAGACCTGGAGGGTCCATCCCTGGGCCCGGGGAGACCTCTCACATCTCAAAACTCAGCACTTAACTCTAGCGGGCTATCGCAGACCTCTTCTCACCCCCACAGAGTGTGACACAGGAAAGTGTACACCCCAGGGGTCACTGCAGAATGCTAGGAGGCCTCCAAGTGCTTGGCACAAGGCCCAGCATGTATTTCTTTCAACCAGAGAGACAAGACAGATCTTTGTGGGAAAAAGATTCAGAAACTCAGGAATACACTGGAACTGGGCCAAATGTTGTTGAATCCTGAAAGAAAAAGAAAAAGAGAAACTCCAGGCATTAAACTGATGTCCCTGGTTGGAACAATTTTTATATATATATATATATATATATTATATATATATATATTCATATGTGTTTATGTACATATATATATATGTGTGTGTATATATATATATATTCATATGTGTTTATGTACATATATATGTGTGTGTATATATATATTTAGTTCATATTTTCTAATTTGCAATGTTCAGACATATAACAGATACGCTCCAGGAGGTAGAGTTAAACAAGATCTTTAGGAATCTGAAGTTTTGCCCAATGAGCTTTAAATGCTATCCTTGGAAATCAAAACTGGAAGATATCTTAGAAGTCAAATCTGGCCTGCTGCTCCTGCTATGTAGGTGAGGAAAGCAAGGACTGGGACAATAATGTGACTTACCCAGTTTAACGGGAGAAAGCTGTTGAAGCTTTTCCAAAATCTAAGGCACAAATCCAACCCAGCCTGTGTCTTTCATTTCTCTCTGTGGGCCCCTCCAGACCACTGGGCTGGGGAGTCCAGCCTGCTATGTGTAAGGGACTCACCCGCACATTGTCCCTATGTAAGAGCCAACCCCATTTTTTCAGGGGAGAAGGACTACTGTTATTTTCTGCATATTTCACAGGACGAATCTGAGATCTGGAGATATTAAGTGACTCATCCATGTTCACATATCTAAGAAATGGAGGAGACTGTCTTAAACTGAAGATGGTCTGCCACTCAGCCCATTAAAGGCTCTGGAGGGGAAAGGAAAGCAATCAGCAGGTAATGAATCCACTAATGTGCCTGCCCAGGATTCTTCCAGGCCTTGCCACACTGCCCTGTGAACAGACCCTGGACAATTTAGCATTGTGCAGGCATCGCCTGATTGCTTTGCTGACCCTTTTCATGAATCTCCTTCCTATTCACCTGTTCCAGCTTGTTGGATCCTGGAATAAGACTCTAAACATTTTCTGTTCCATGAACCTCTCTTCTTTCTTGGAAGAGAAATTTTTTTTGCCTTCTAGAAGCTTGCTTGTATCTCTGTTTCAGCAGTTACAAGGCAGGCTGTACCACAATCATCCATTTCCCTTGACTAAGGAAGGGGAAGGTGCAAATCTTCACACATGCTCTACATACATTCTGGTGCATGGAGGGTACACTGTGCACTTTTGATGAATAATATAGTAAGTATAATAGCCCATGAATATTAGTTTGTTAGAAGATGTCTATAAGACAGACTGAATGCTCCCAACACGTAGAATCACCCACAATCTTAACCCATGTCCTCTTTCTTATTCCACTGTCCTTGAAAATTCACGTCTGTCTTCCCAGGATACTACTGGTCTAGGTCACTCTACTCCCCTAGTGATCACATCAGCTGAGAACATAAGAGGGGAAAAGACTTTGATGGAAAACACTTCCAGTGAAAGATGGAATAGAAAAATGTTTCAAGTCAGGCGCGGTGGTGCAGGCCTGTAATCCCTGCACCTCAAGAGGCTGAGGCAGGAGGACTGCCAGTTCAAAGCCAGCCTCAGGACCTTAGCTGGGCTCTGAGTAACTCAGCAGTACCCTCTCTCAAAATAAAAAGTCAAAAAGAGCTGGGGATGTGACTCAGTTGTTAAGCACCTCTGAGTTCAATCCCTGCTATGAAAGAAAGAAAGAAAGAGAGAAAGAACGAAAGAGAAGTTTCAAGAAGAAATCAAGACAAACATGGAAAAACCGGTGTCTTGGAAGCTCACATGCAAGTCCTTTCACAGCTGCAAGCCTGAGTCTAACTTCTTGTGTGTGGTGGAGGGGAGGAGTGGATAAAGAGCTGTGGAGTTTGCCTATTTCTGCTGTTTTTTGTGACCACTTTCACACAAGAAGCCATGAACCTGACAACATACAGCATCCTGTGGCTACAGTGGAAGCTGAGGGTCCAATAAAAGTGGAGAGACCTTAGGTCCAGCTTCTCTTAATGGTCCAAGACTCAACTGCACTTTGACCTCAGGATGGAGACTTGGCTTTCAGAGAGAGAATGAGCAGGTGGCAAGAAGTAAACAAAACAACATCCCAGGGCCTTTTCCAGGCCTTCTGAAAACAAAGGGAAAACACGTGGGCTCAGGAGCTGACCAGACATTAAATAAGGAGGCTTTCAAATGAAGGAGTGGACATGCCCTCACAGTCACAGGGGTCCTGGGTCCCTTGAAAGGGGGGTCACTGGCTTTTTTCTTCAGTAGGATCACATTGCACAAAAAGGCTTTGGTCCATAAAGAGAAAATGTGATTCCTCCCTGGTTGCCTGGCTGCATCCTGGAGCAAGTTCTGTGGGACGGATGTGGAGAGGCTTTAAGAAGAAGATGGCTGATCTGTGTGTGTGTGTGTGTGTGTGTGTGTGTGTGTGTGTGTGTGTGTGAGCCCATGGCAGGAATGGCTTTGGGACAGAGGCTGGTACTGTTTCTTCAGGGAACCTGTCCTGTCCCAGCCTGCTGCCCAGGTGCTTGCCTGAGGCCTCTTGCTGGGGCTTCCAGGTCCTAGCAGCTGGCAGGAGGAGCTCTGTGCAGAGCAGGAGTGATGGTTTGGAGGTGGAGGACAGCTTGCCCTATCCACTTGCTTCAGGATGGAAGCGTCTCTTACCTGGGTCCTGACTTGCTCCTGGCCTCGCCCCTCCCCTTACAAATTCCTTCGGTGCATGAAACAGCATTTGTATATTTTGAAAAGTCAAGGGCCAGTGTTAAATGTCCCTACCTCTGAGAGAAAGCACATTGCCTTCCTCACCGTGGCCCTCAGAAGAAACCCCAGCTCGGCCGAGCGAGCGCAGGGCTCCAGCGGCCTGCGCGGTGCCAGGTTCCCATCCCCGCAGAGGCCCTGAGAGCCAGCAGCAGAGCTCAGCTGCAGTTAATTTTCATTTGCTGTTTGTATATAAATGCTTTTAGTACTTAAACTAAATTCAGATCAATTAAACTAATGTTGTTTGACATAATATTCCTTGTTCCAAAATCAATATCCCTTCATTTGACAGACTTATTCTTGAATTCAGGATGTTTATTGTTCTTAAAGCTTACCTATAGACCTGGCTTTTGTCTTTAATGATATAAAACAGCTCTTCCTCACATACTGTACGCCAGCATGTAATGGGGTTCAAGTTTCTCTGGTAAATATCTTTAATTGTACCATCGTGCCTTTTAATCTCGGCAGCACATGACCATTCTTTCGCTGCCTCCATTTGTCTCCCTCGTTTTAAATGCATTCCTTTCACGGTGTCTGTTTAGAAGGAACTGGGGTGAATGAAAGAGCCAGGCTGGGATGTGAGGGCCAGCGCTTTCTCTCCAGAGAGCAGGATGCACGGAGCTTCTTGCAGACGGGCTCGCTGACTGTGGCCACTCCTTCTTTGCCGGACCCTGACCTCCTCTTCTGCCCTCACCCTGTTGTCATAAAGTGACATGGAATGCACCACATTTCCTAGTGTGGTTGTCCCCATGCCCTGCGGCTCTTCTTCACCCTGCCTTCGGCTCTTATAAATCTTGTTGTGTTTTCCCTGGCCTTTGTCCAGAGACAGGCCCTGCTCAGCTCGGGGGAGAACAGTCTGGGGGTCATTTATCACTTGAACAGTGGGAATGGGGACTGAACAGTAGTTTTCTGCTGTCGCCATGGCAAGGGTCTATGCACAGTTTCCTAATTGGAAGAATCTGGTGTGTGTTCCCTTGGTACCTTTGCCCACTTCAGGCAAAGGAAAGGACTGAACGAGAAGGGAGATTTCTCAGGGAGGACACAGGAATGGCTGGTTGTAGTTTTCTTTCTTGTCCAGGGAAAAAATTTCCTTAAATTAATAATCACTGGGGCTGGAGTGGTGGCCCGGTGGTTACGGCGCTTGCCCAGCATGTGCAAGTAAAACGGGTTCAAACCCCAGCACCCACGTACATAAAGAAGTGTCAGAGCAATGAAGTCATTTGAAAAACATCCATAAAAATTGATTCTCTCTCTCTCTCACTCTCCTTCTCTCTTTAAAAAAATTAATAATCATTGAAGTCATATAAACTAGCATTTGTTAGAACTTTACTCAGCACCCAACTTCACTGTGTGCCAGGGTACAATCTCATGAAACCTGAGCTAGACCTAGCTTGCCTCAGCCTTCTTTCCAGGAAGGTTCCTGGCACACAGTGTGCCCAGACCTTAAGCAGGGAGGGAAGACACTTTGCCTGCTCCAACACATGCACACACTCTTGCATACACACATGCACACATATTTTTTATTTTTTATGCTGTTTTCCAAAGTGACATAGGTTGAGATCATAGAGGCTGGGTTGAACTCGGGAGTCCTTAACTTCAAATATTGCTGAGGTTTGGGGAGGTAGGGTAATAAACTATTCTTGAGCCACATTTTGCTCTCTATGGACAACCGACACAGCTGACATTTGTTCTGTACCAATTGGGTCACTGCTCTCTTCCAGGGTCAGCAGCCCTCTTTCTTCTCAGCTGTCTTGTTTCTCTCCTCCCTTTCCTTCTTCTCACCTGTTCCTCTCCTCCATTTGCCTGCCGTAACCCATCCAGGATGACATCCTGGCTGCTCTAAGCAGGGTTCTAGTAAATCTTTCGTCATCGTGCGCTGAGTGAAATGGCACTGGTGAGGGCAAGCTGCAGGGAAGGCCCCTCTCTTTGGTGGCCTGTTTTGCCCCGTGGGATGCCTTTGCTCATTCCTTTGGTGACTGCATTGGCTGTGTTCCACTTCCACTCCTCCAGAGTCCCACTGCCCCCATCAGCTTGCTGCTGAGGCCTGTAGTCTGAAGTGCAAGAGGAGGCACTGCCCTGACATACCTTGGAGAGAAGTTTCTTGAAGCTCTTTGGCCTCTCACTTCAGTTCTCAGCAGAGGCTAGGTGGGAGACCCTGGATCTCTCTGCAGTGACCTGGCAAAGATCAGGAAGAGGAGAGCTGTGGGAGGCTTCTCCAGCAACGTCCCTAATCCACCACCTAGGAAGGAGAGCCAGGGCCCGCTGCAACCCCAGAGCTTCACAGATGATTGACAGTTGGAAGTGTGACTTCATTCCTGCATACCTTACTTCTGGTAGTGGAGATAAATTGCGTGATATGACATAGTACCGGGTACTAGTCCCACACAAGACACATGGGACACTCAAATAAAGGGAAAACTGAGTCCTTTCTCCAGTAAGATTATAAGGTAATAGACCAGAATGCTGAGCATCAAGAAATTCATCTCTGGCTGAAATAATAGCTTTGTTCTCATTTTATTTGGCTATTTCTGAAACCCGGCTGCTTGGCTCACAGACTCTCAGAAGAGTCAGAGTATGAAAAGGCAGATTCCATAAGGGAATTCCTCTCTGGAATTTGGTTTATAAGTAAGGCCAGAGGATACTTGCTTTATCCAGTTTCTATCAGCAGAAGGAAAAATGATACTCCAAAAAAAATGATATAAAGTATATCAAAAGGTGTTCCAACAGTAACTTGCAGAGCACTGCTAAGAGATTCTGTTATCATTCAAGTTTAAGATAACTTGAATATGACAACTCACAAAGAATTTGAGTCCACTATTTTATTTCATTCTCATCATAGCCTTCTTTTAGCATCATTATCATTCCCATCTTATATATGGAAAAACTTATATTCAGAAGCAAGAAGTGACTTTTTAAGGCAGATTGCAATCAGTAAATTGGAACCCAGCCATGCCCGACAGCCCTCTTCCTCTCGTTTTCACAGCATACACATCCAACAAAGATGAAGGGAAGGTGAAGAGAATCCTTATAAACAAGACTACAGTCCCCATGGATATTCCATGAGATTGACATTAAGATGGCTTGTGATATGAATTAAATACAATCTAGAGACCATGTTTTGATCACACATTCTATAACTGGATGTTTTCTGCTGTATGGAGTTGGTCTTGGCTGCAGTGACTACTCAACAAATGTAGGTTATTAATTGCAAAAGGAAGGGAGATCTTAGTGAAGACATGAGAAGAGTTGGTTGGGTAGGGCAGGGAGGAGGCAGTGTATCAGAGAGGTCAAATGACAGTTCACATGAGGGGCTTGTTTTCTCCCTGGTATTCAACATGGCAAAACCCAAGGCCAAACACGCCTGTCTTTTGTATTTGTGGACCATCCTCAATCCTGCTCAAAGTTCTCCTTCCATAGCTCCTAGGAGCATTCTTTGCCTGAAGCTGTTCTCCTTTAATTATGAAAACCCAGTGCACTCTTAAGAGAAACGCTTACCATATGTTTCTGATTCTTTCTGACTTAAACCTTCAGTCTGCTATTAGCTAAGAGAAAGGCAATATTCAGAAACTCATCTTAATAAGCAAGGTTAGCAAGAACCCTCTTAAGAAACAAGTTTGGATTTTGCTAGGAATGGTGAGAGAGTGTGAGTGCAGAGTGGCTTGGGTAGGATTTGGATCTCAGCCACGGTGAACTGAAAGTGGGGAGTGCATGGTGAGACCCAGAAGTTCTTCGGTCCCCACTGAGGATCAATCTTTGTCAAACTGCAGTTAGTGAGGTCCCTGGGGAGCAAGGGGAAGTAGTAATTTAGAGAAAAAGAGCTGTTACCTACAGCTGCTGTTTACCTTACAGTAAATATGAGGGAACAGTGGTTAATAAAATAGTTTTATATTTTTCCTTCAAGAAAATAGCCATGATATATGAAATATATTAGAATTCAGGATTTAAAACAAAATAATCGAACTTGTGATTTAATTTTTCCAAAAAAATGAAAAGGAAAAAACCTACCTTCCTTTCCCCTTCTTTGTTTGCAAACTTCATGCCACCTGATTATTAACTGGGTGAATTGTTTCAAACAGGAGTGTTCATCTTTTCCCTGAAACTTTCCCCTTGGGCTCATTATGCTAATCACTGCATTTTCCCTACACTTTAGGCAGGGAAAAGTAATATTTCGTTGATTTAAGCTGTCTGATTGAGTCACAAGCTGGCTCAATTGGAAGTGGGGGAAGGTGCTATAGTAAAAATGACAACTTTTCCCAGCAGAAAACTTGGGGGCTGGGTGCCTTTCTACCTGCCTTCCCCAGGGAAGAAGTCTGGAGAGGCAGGCATGGTAGATGTGGTTGGTTCCTGGAAGTACTTCTCATAGAGCTGGGCTTTCTTCCTAGTGACCCAACATTGCATCTCATGAAGAGGCCCTGGGCAAAAATGAAAGGACAGTGCTGTTGAGTTCTTGTTTCCAGCTGTTCCTTTGTTTCATTGTGCTAAATCTAAATCTACTGCTAGATATATAACTTTTAGTGTGCTATGTTATTGTGGATTTTTTCCTCCTGATTGACAACACAAATCTAATTCTCATGCAGAAAATAAACCTTCATACTTCAGCACAGAAGTGTTTAAACTTAGACTGTGCATGATCAGAGCTCGATAGTAATTTTTGAAGATGGTTAAATAATTCTTCAGGAGGCTGGAGCAGTGGCTCGGCAGTTATGGTGCTTGCCTGGCATGCGCAAGGATGTGAGTTCAAACCCCAGCACCCATGTACACAACCAAGTGTCAGAGCAATGAAAGTCACGTGAAAAACTAAATAAAAATTGCTTCTCTCTTTCTCTCTCTCTCACTGTCCCTCTTTCTTTAAAAAAAAA
>PVKS010030016.1:0-24808 GCA_004027875.1 Aplodontia rufa | reverse complement strand
AGATTTCTGCAGAGTCCCAGAGACTGCAGGTCCACTCCCAGCTCAAGATTTCTGCAGAGTCCCAGAGACTGCAGGTCCACTCCCAGCTCAAGATTTCTGCAGAGTCCCAGAGACTGCAGGTCCACTCCCAGCTCAAGATTTCTGCAGAGACCCAGAGTCTGCAGGTCCACTCCCAGCTCAAGATTTCTGCAGAGACCAAGAGACTCCCACTCCTTGGCCACTTCCCTGTTCCTGTATTCACTTTCTCCACTCCTACCTGCCTGCTCAGCTGCAGAATTAAGTCCTTCCTTGAACTTCACACAAAATAAAAGCTACTCACACCAAGCATGTGTGTGTGCTGCTGAAGGTATCTGCAGGGCCACAGGGCACTGACATCACAGGAATGCAAACGATTTTAAACTAAATATTAAAAATCTTGCTTTTGCTCCTCCTTGAGCCACCCTGGCTACCGCTCAGCCACCAATGGCCACCTTCCTTGTGCCCTTCACCCTCCCACCATGTGCCCTGCTTCTCTCTGTTCCCTTTACCTTTTCCCCTCTGATCTTCCTCCTCCCCAGATTCCTATTATTTCTAAAGATGAGCATGCAAGATGTGTCTTACCTTGTCCAAGGAAACTATTACTTTTCTAAGCAAGGGTAACACCCTCCCCAAGAGGATCCCTAAAACCAGAAGTTAAAATAAGATTTTGTGTGTGTGTCTCATGGAATGCACGCACAGAAGCAAGTCATAGTGAACATGTGCAGAGGGACATCACGTATGTAAACACACACACAAACACTCACATGCCCCAAAGGTCACAGCTCAGTTCCAACTTGAACGAGGCACGTCCCAATGTCATCACCAGCAACAACCAACCTGTCTGGTTTGAGCTGTGGTTGGCAGCGGGCAATTAGCCTGCTCCAGGACGGCCAGGCTGCCCCGTGGATCCCGACAGACTGCCTCACAGCAACAGGCTCTGCTGCGGCGTAATTACCCAGTCCTCGCACACCGGTTACCCTGGTGTGATGTCAGCCCCTCTTCACTGTTTATTTTAATTAAAACAGAAATTGCAGGTCTTAGGTGCTTGTAATTACAGCCCATGAACTAAATTGACCGAGGCCCCTAATTAACCTGAAACACGTCTACCTGGCTGGAGGTGTAAGTTCGGACTTGACTGGTATAAGGGACTGTGCTGGCCATAAAAAGAGAAGCAGGGAAGGAAGATCAGGGAGAGGCCAGGGCAGGGGACCCCTCCTCGAATAAGAGCTCCATAGCAGCCTGTACCCCTGGACCACAGGGCAAGCTTGATTTCATTCCTAAATGGACCTCTTAGACCATGACAAATTCAACAAAAGTCCTCTGATAACATCAGAAAACCAATTACTGTAATGATCTATAGACTAAAAAACAAACATAATAAAATGAAAAATAAAATGCAAAAATATCACATGATCATCTCAATATATGCAGAAAAAATATTTGAAAAAAATTCTACACTTTATCACGATTTTTAAAAAGACAACCAGCAGTCGAAGGATAGAGGGAATTTCTTCAATCTGATGAAGAGCATCTATGAAAACCCCACAGATAACATCATGCTCCGTGATGAAGGACGAAATGCTTTCTCCCTAAGATCAGGAACACACCCACTTCTATTTAACGCTGGACTGAGGGTTCGACCAAGGCAATCAGAAAATGAAAGACATTCATATCAAAGAGGAAGATGTAAAGTTGTATTTCAGATGATATGATCTTATACACATACAATACTAAGTAATTCACCGAAAATAAATTAGAACTGCTAAGTTAGTTAGCAAGGTCTCAGGATACAAGATTAACATACAGAAATAAATTATATTTCTATACACTTTCATGAAGTAAACCAAAACTAAAACTAAAATATTTATAAAAGCATCAAAAATAGTAAAACACTTAGGAGTAAATTTAGCAAAACAAGTGGAATGTGGACATTCTGAAAACCACAAAACATTGTCGAGGGAAACGAAAGAAGATATATAAAACTGGAAAACATTCCATGTTCATGGATTGGGAGACGTAAGGTTGTTACGATGACAATATTCCCAAAGATGATTTGCAAATTCGGTGCAATCTCTATCAGAATCCCAGATGGTTCCTTTGTAGAAATGGAAAAACTGATTGGCAAATTTGGGTGTAATTGCAAGGACCCCAGAAGAGCTGGTCTTGAAGAAATGAAGTCGGAAGACCCACACTTGCCCATCTCAAAACTAACTCCAAAGCCACAGCGATCAAGGCAATGTGGTACTGTCGGAAGGAAAGGCCTCATTGATCCCCAAAATAGAGCTAAGAGTGGAGGAAGAAACTTGAGGCTCTGGTCAGGTGACTTCACCATTCAGGCTGCTGAATGGAGTAAGAATCTTCTTTTCAACTAATCATGCTGGCACAACTGCTGAGCCACGTGTAGGAGAACGTGTCTCCTTACCTCAAACCACCGACTAAAACTAACTCAAAACAGGTCTAAACGCAAGGGAAAAGCTTGGCAAAGTAGAGACAAACCTTTGTCACCTTGTATTTCATTGTAGCACCTTAGAACGGACACCCAAGTAGCAACGAACAAAAGGAAAACTATAGCTAAATTGACTCCATCAAAATTAGAAACCTGTGCTTTAGAATACACTGTCAAAGCAGAGAAGAGACAGCCACAGAATGCCAGGAAATATTTGCAAATCACTTATCTGATAAGGGACTCGTATTAGAACATGGAAGGAACTCTTAGAGCCTAACAATAAATAGACACATAATCCAATTAAAAGTTAGCGAAGGATCTGGATAAACCTTTCTCCAAAGAAGATAGACACATGACCAATAAACACATGAAGGAAAGCCCAACGTTATTAGTCATCAGGGAAATGCTAATCAAAACCACAGTGAGATACCACTTCACGCCCACAAGGACAGCCGAGACGTCAATCAAAGTCAGGAAACAACAGACTGTCAGGGTTAGAGTTCTGGAGAAATCCTAACCTTTATGCCCTGCTGCTGGGGATGTAAAATGGTACAACCACTTTTGAAAACAACCTGAAAGTTCCTCCAAAAGTTAAATAGTTACCATACCACCCAGCCACTCCATCCTAGGTATGTAACCAAGAGAAAAGAATATAACTGCCCTACTTATGAGTGGGGCATCTCTTCTAAGACATTCTGAGTATGCCCAAAACCACCAACAGCCCCATATATATTATGTTTTCCCTTTACCTACATATCTCCCATAAGTTTAGCTTATTAATCAGGAATAGTTGGGGCTGGAGCGGTGGCTCAGCGCTTACGGTTGCTCAGCTTACCATGCTTGCCTGGCATGCGCAAGTCCACGGGTTCAAACCCCAGCACCCACGTACACAACTAAGTGTCAGAGCAATGAAAGCCATGTGAAAAACTCAATAAGAATTGATTCTCTCTCTCTTTCACTGTCCTTCTCTCTTAAAAAAAAAAATCAGGAATAGCAAGAGATTAACAATGCCTGAGAATAGCATAGAACAATTATAATAACATACTGCAATAAAAGTTATTTAAAATCTATGGACTGTTTAATTCTGGAATTGTCTGTTTACTCTTTTGGACTATGATTGACAGCTGGTAACTGAAATCACACATAGCTAAAACATAGGCAAGGGGGGACTACTATACATATATCATACAAAATATTTTACACAGATGTTTGTAGAAGAAGTATATATAATATTCAAAAGGTAAAATAACCCAAATATCCATCAACTGGTGATGGATAGCAGAATGTGTATACCCATGCAATGGAATATTATTCATCCACGAAAATGAATAAAATAATATGTGCTACAAAATGGGCAAATATTGAAAACATGATAGTCAATAAAAGAAGCCAGTCACAAAATATCACATGTTATTTAATTCTGTTTACATGTAATGGTCATAATAAGCAAATGTAGAGAGACAGGAAATGGATTAGCATTGCTTCGAACTGGGGGAAATGGGGAGATAGGGGAGTGACAGCTAAAGAAGACAGAGTTCTTTTTTGAGATGATGAAATGTCCTAAAATTTATGATAAAGGCTGAATATATCTGTAAACATACTTAAAAATATTGAATTGTACAAAGATACTCCTCAATGTACAATGGGATTACATCCCAGTAAATTCATTACAAATTAAAAATATTGTAATGCCAAATTTCTTTTAGTGCAGCTAACCTCCTGAGCCTCATCCTTTGGCAACAGCACACTGCTGGAGCTTTGGTTATTTCCCCTCATGATTACAAAGTCCCCTGGGGATGAGTTTACTGCCACCACTCAGCATCACAAGAGTGTCTTTCTGCCTATTGCTAGTCTGGAAAAAGAGCCAACTTCACAACGTGAAGTACGGTTTGTTCTGAATGTGTGTCCCTTTGAGATAGGTGGGTCCTTAGGAAGAGAGAGAAAGAGATGCTTAGTAGAGGAAGACGGGGATCCGTGACTGTGGCC
This sequence comes from Aplodontia rufa, assembly GCA_004027875.1. Classification (NCBI taxonomy): domain Eukaryota; kingdom Metazoa; phylum Chordata; class Mammalia; order Rodentia; family Aplodontiidae; genus Aplodontia; species Aplodontia rufa. Next base: position 20,358 of record PVKS010030016.1, on the reverse strand, counting down.
AGCGGTGCTTGTCCTGTAATTGGATGAACCAAACCTCCAGCAAAGGCTAGTACCAGGTCAGCTAGAAAGAAGACATAATTAATTTAAACATCACCAGAGTCAAAGCTTTACACAATGTGCCCATAACTGATTTATAGCTACACTGCTGAACCAGGAAGAAACTTTCTGAACCCCAAATATCAAATGGTTGGCATGGGATTTGATTTTCACAAAAACCTGCCTGTCCACCTGCACTTTTTTGCCTGGGAAAATCCCGTACGTCACCAGAGGGTTCAACCCTGGTGTGCCACTCATCTCTTCTCTGAGTGGAGGGCTGCCCGCAGCCTGCATTTGGGAGGTGACTACCTTTGCTGTCTTTCAATAAATCTTTTCTGCTCCTTGCTTTTGACGCATCCTGAAATTCTTTTCAGGAGTCCAGAACCCCACAGGGTTGAATTGAGGTCCCTTGAAGGAACCTCCTTGGACCCTTGTCTGGTGACCACTTCACACTGTCATCAACTTTAAAAAATCTTAAGTCAAGCCACGTAATTACTTCTCAGTGAAGGTAGTTTTTTTTTTTTTTATATAATAAAGAGGGGACAGAGAGAGAAAGAGGAAAGCAATCTTTATTTAGTTTTTCATGTGACTTTCATTCCTCAGACACTTGGTAGTGTACGTGGTGCTGGGGTTTGAACTCATGTCCTCGCGCTTGCCAGGCAAGCACTGTAACCGCTGAGCCACCGCTCCAGCCCTGAAGCTGTTTTTTTAAAGTGTGCTAAATGCCTACTATGTGCCAAGCCCTCTGTCAGACGCTGAAATAAAAGCTGGCTGAACTCAGTAACCAAGTATCTTTTTTTATTTTTTAAATTATTGTTCAATTTTTTTAAAAAATTAAGAAAACCTGTAAAGAAGAAAAATCATCCTATCATTCAGCAATTAGCCACTAGTAAATTTTGTGCATTTTCTCTCTTTTGCATTCAAAACTCCTTTAACGTGCTAGACACCATTTCAGATAACTTTTTTCTTTTTTTTTTTTATTAGATGGATATAGAGTTACAATTGAGGGGGAGACATTATCAAACACTCAAGAACCAATGTGTATATACTTAGTTATCCAGGGCTAATGCCATGTCATGGATGCCCAGCTTGGGTTCCCCATGTTGCTGTTTCCCCCAGAAGAACCCCTGAGTTAAATGGATATATTGTGGAGGACAGAGATCTCCTTCTGAGTTGGTTCCCCCATATTCCCCACCTCCAGTCTCCTAATTGTTCTTCCTTCACCTTCCCCCCCACCCTGTCCCCCTCCCTACACCTCCAAGTATCCTAGGGAGTCGTCTCCCTGTTACGTTGAGAATCATACAATTTGAGGTTATTGTTAGCTTAGCCGTCTAACATACTGCTTCCCCATGTATTCTAGCTTCCACAGATGAGAGAAAACATTCGGCCCTTGAGTCTCTGAGATTGGGATACTTAGCATAATTCTTTTAGATGGATATAGAGTTACAATTGAGGGGGAAACATTGTCAACAATCAAGAACCAATGTGTATATACTTAGTTATCCAGGGCTAATGCCATGTCATGGATGCCCAGCTTGGGTTCCCCATGTTGCTGTTTCCCCCAGAAGAACCCCTGAGTTAAATGGATATATCTCATGGAGGTCAGAGATCTCCTTCTGAGATGGTTCCCCCATATCTTAAAATATATTTATATAGCATCCTGGGAAATGATCAGAGACTTCAGAGGACACTCAACACAGCGTCATGACCCTTAACAGCAACACAAGGGAAACTCAAAGTGACAGAACCATCTCAGGGAAGTTTGGGGGTTTTCTCCTCCTTGCAACTGTAAAATAAAATTGTGCCTTCCATGTATGATGCAAATATTTCACTAATAGCAAGAAATTTTTCTTAAGCTGTCGTCTTGATGCTTCAGCAGATTATAGGCACACGTCTAACGGTGATTACTTCATTGGTTTTTTTATTATTACTGATTTAAAAGATCTCTATTAAGAATAGTAACCTTTCTGCCATTTTTATTTCAAATATTTTTCCAATTTTGATATTTTTATTTTACTGTTGCTAAAAAACATTTTTGAAGACATGGAAATTTTCTCTTTTTTTTTTTTTTTTTTTGGTTTCAGATATATTATTCTTATTCTTCAGATTTCTTCCAAAATCTTTAAGGTTAGAATGTCATTCATCTTCTGAAAGTCAGTTAAATATTTATTGTACATTTTTCTAGTCTTTAACAGAAACAATCTTAATTTTTCACAATGCAGTGGTAAGTAAAATTTGTGTACCATAACCATCCAAAGCAAGAACTGCTTGTGTATTTAAAAATTAATTCTTTAATTCATTTACAATTTAATCTGGGAGATACGGGATGAAATTCTAAATTGATTTGACTCCAACATTCATCGAAAAGTCCATTCCTTTCCAAATAATTAACAATTCTTTTATCTTCTGAAACACTGTATCATATAGTTCAAGACGCTCCCTTCAACTCTATGACATTGTATTTTAATTATTGCATAATGCCATGTTGTTTTAAGTACTATATCCTTAATAAACATTGTAATGGCATTTTTGGAGGGATGAGCAATGCTTGTTTTGCTAATTCAATTCAGAATCACTGTAAAAAAAATCCAAATTTGAACTGTGTTAAGTGTATGAATCCATGTCAGCATAGCACCATCTTTCCAACTAGGTGTGTGGTTGTGTGTGTGTGTGTGTGTGTGTGTGTGTGTAATATTTGCAGATGTGATGTTAATTTCTTTCCAATGCCTCATAACATGAAAATAATTTCAGGTACCTGGAAAAGCTGAAGGAATCCTACAGAGAGCACCTCGATGGATTCTGCTATTCCTCCTTTACTTGCATTATCACATTTCCATCCATCTCTGCATCTATCCATCTTGACTTTTTTAATGCACTTGAACTGAAGTTGCATGCACATATCAGTACACACACCTCTAAACAGAGTGAATAGCGTTAAGTAGAGTTCCGTAGTTATATTTTTTTCTTTCTTGGTAAAATGTTAACACAATGAAAGGCACAAATCTGAACCACACCTTTGCTCCTGGCTTTTAAAAAATGTGTATCTCTGCAGACTCAAATCTCTATCAAGATATAATATATTCCAGAAAATTCCCTCCCGCTCCTATCAATGCCCTGCCCTCCCATAGAGTCAATCACTATCCTGGTGGTTTTCCACCATGGATTAGCTTGTCTGTCTTAACTGCATTCAATGGAACCATGCAGTCTATACTCATGGATGGCTTCTTTTTTTATTAAGAAATTTATTTGTTGAACAATCAAAAATGCTTCCAATGAAACAATATCACATGTATATATATATATATATATATATATATATATATATATATATATATTCTGAAAATTAGATTAATTCCCTAGAGCTCCCCCTAATTTCCCACCCTATCCCTCTCCCTCCCCCCTCCCCACTCCTTCCCAATACATCTCTATGAATGCCTTAGGTTGTGTGTCACTACATCTTTGCTGGGTTTAATACACTAGAGTTGACCACCTTTCACACTGGCCAGGGTCTAGCTCCAGCCTCCACAGATTAGTGAAGACATTCGACCCTGGTTCTCTGGGTTAGGCTGACTTCACTAGCATGATTTCTTCCATAGCCATCCATTTACCTTCAAAGGCTGCAATAGCATTGTTTCTAATTGCTGAGTAGAACTCCATGGTATATATGTACCACAGTTTTGGATTCATTCATCTAGTGAGGGGCATCTGGGTTGTTTCCATAATTTAGCTATTGTAAACTGAGCTGCTATGAATATAGATTTTGCTGTGTCACTATAATGTGCTGATTCTAAATGCCCTGGAAAAATACCAGGGAGAGGAATAGCTGGATCGTATGGTGGGTTCATCCCTAATTTTTTTTGGATGACTTCTACACAGGAGAAAATATTGAGATTCACCCATGATGTTGGAGGCTCAGTAATTTGTTCCTCATTATTGCTGAGTAGTATTCAATTGCATAAATATAAATATATTGATATGCAATAAACAGATCATCCTACTGAATGACACCTGAGCTCTTTCCAGGTAGCTCTTTCCAGGTAGCCATCAATTATTATTATTATTTTGTTAGGGACATTCTCGTGCAAATATTTTTATCTACACACACTTTCAGTTTTCTTGGATAATTATCTGTGAGTGAAATTGCTGGGTCTAGATATGTGCTTAGATTTATGTAAAACTGCCTGACCTTTGACACCAGCAATGTTTGAGGGCCCCAGTCATCCCACATTCTTGGCACCATTACGGATTGTTTTTCTTTTGACTTTAGACCAACTGAAGGGTATATGAGGGTATCACATTGTGGTTTGAAATTCCCTGATGATTCTGAACACTTTTATATGTGGTAACTAGAAACGTGTGCATCTTCTTTTATGAAATACTTGTCCAACTATTTTGTCCTTTTTCCTGTTTTTGCCCTTTTATTACTGAATTATTGAAATTCTTGTATATCCTGAGTACCTTCGACTATCAAAATCCTTTTCATCCAGTTTCTAAACTGCCTACTTGTTTTCTTAACAGTGTCCATTAATGAGCAGAAATTTTCTGGTGTTGATGAATGTTAATTTATTAGTGTTTATGAATCCACTCTAAGGAAACTTTTTTTTTTGTACCAGGAATTGAACCCAGGGACACCCAACCACTGAGTCTCAGCTCCAACCCCAGCCCCAGGCCATATTATTTTTCTTTATTTTGAGACAGGGCCTCACTAAATTATTGAGGCTGGCTTTGAACTTGTGATCCTCCTGCCTCAGCCTCCAGAGTCACTGGAATTACAGGTCTGAGCCACTGGCCTAGCATGTCTAAAGAAATTTGCCTATCCCTAAGACATCTGTTTTCTACCAAAAGCTTTATGGTTTGTGTATTATATAAAATAGGAGTTAGAGTCCTTAGGAGACTTTCCTTTCCACATTTAATTGTATTGGTACCTCTGTCAAAAATCTGTTGAGCATGGGGCTGGAGCAGTGGTGCAGGGGTTATAGTACTTGCCTGGCATGCATGAGTATTCGGGTTCAAACCCCAGCACCACGTACACAAAGAAGCATCGGAGCAACAAAAGCCACATAAAAAAACTAAATAAAATTGATTCACTCTTTCTTTCTCTCTCTCTCCCCCTCTCTCTTAAAAAGAAAAAAAAAACCTGTTGACCTACTGATTCTGTCTCTGAGCATTCTGCTTCATTAACCCAGTAGCAGTTCTTTATGTCAATATCAGATTGTTATAGCTTTAAAATGAGTCTTGAAGTATGGTTGTAGTGTTCTTCTGACTTCGCTCTTCTTTATCAGGATTGCTTTTGACACTCTAGATGCTTCGCATTTCTATATAAATGTTAGAGTCAGTTCTTCAATTTTAGTGAATGGCCTTCTGGAACATCCTTTGTGATTATGTTTCAACTATCGGCCAATTTGAGCAGAATTAGCATCTTAACAACACTGGGTCTTCCAATCCATAAATACTCATTGATTTGGGTCCTCTTTAATTACTCTCAGCACTGTTTTTAGTTTTCAGCATAGAAGTCTTATATGTAGCCTATTAAATTTAATCCCCACTATTTATTTTTTTTTTTGCTTTTGTTTTTGATGCTAGGCACAGGGCATGAAATTTTTAAATTTCGCTTTCCCAACAAGTTTTGCTAACATATAAACAATAAAACTGATTTTGTGTATTTACTTATGAGCTTCTGAATTCACTCACAAGTTCAAAGTTGTCATCTGGTAAATTTCTGAGGTTCTCCACATAAGCAATCATCACACCAGCAAAATAATAATAATAATAATAATAATAATAATAATAACAATAATACTAGTAATAACACATTTCAACCTCTTTCCTGTCGGTGTGTATTTTATTTAATTTTTAATGTTTTTCTTTTTGCCTTTTTGCAATGACTACAATCTCAGTACAATGTGGAATACAACAGTGAGAGAGAGCATCCCTGCCTTATTACCACTTTTAATAAGAGAGTGCTCAATATTTTACCAATCAGTATGATGTTTTCTGTAGTTTTTTTAATTAACAGCTTTATCAGATTAAGAATTTTCCATTTTATTACTAGTCTGCTGAGTCTTCATCGTGGATAGATGTTCATTTTTATCAAATGCACTTTTCTTCTTACTTCTGGGAATGTGATGGATTATGCTGTTGGATTTTCAAATGTTAAATCAACTTTGCATTTCTGGGATAAGCCCTACATGATCATGATGCGTTATCCTTTTTATATATTGCTGGATTTGACTTGCTTGTATTTTGTTAAGGATTTTTGAACCTAAGTTCATGCATAATGTTTTTTTCCCAGTAGATCTTTTTCCTTTCTTTCATTCTTTCATTCTTTCTTTCTTTTATTTTGGAGCTTGGAGGAAATATCTATCAGATATTAATATTATAGTTTCATAAATAAGTTCAATAAAATGAGTTAGGAAGTATATCCTCATCCTCTATTTTCTGAAAAAGTTTGTGAAAGATCAGTGTTATTCTCTCCTTAAATATTAGAAGATTTACCAATGAATCTATCTAGGCCTGGAATTTTCTCTGGGGAACATTTTCTTAACTTTTTCTTTACTCTACATCTACATAGAGAATCTGACATTTATTTGTGTTTGAAGAACAAGCTTATTTTAAAATTATTATTCTTTTTTTTTCTTTTTTCCAGTCATTTATCTAGCAAAGCCCTGCTCGGCTGAGGTGGAATCTGATGTTCAAAACCAAGAAAAAAGCATGAGAATCTGCAGTCTCCAGCAGACCCTGCTGCAAGTCTGTCTTTGTTTCTGTTCTCATCTATAAACTTTTTCTGTAGCGTCCATTCCTCCTCGGATCAATGTATTATGACCTCAACCTTCTGCCCTGCCATTTTATTTATTTTTTTTAAAAAATATATGATCCCCAAAATATATGTGGGCACAGCAAAACCTGGCTGCCTTAAAAGCAATACTCACTGATTGGAGAGACAGTCATCCAATGTTTTAATTGCTGCAGATGCTCAGATGCTGTGTGGCCCCCTCCAAGGCAGAGGCAGGGAGAGGGAAAGAATGTCTCTGCTTTTATGATGGTGGGCTGTGCTGCTTCTATGTATTCATTAGAAAGGTTAATTAGAAATCAAGAGAGGCTGTGTCAGGGGCAGCCACAGCTAGCCCAATGCCATTTTAAACTGGAATGTATCCAGATGGGTTCTTCGAAACCCTACAATCCTTTGATCTGCAGACACATTTCTGGCTGGCACCATGGAATGACTGGCACAGGGTACACATTCAGCACATCACAGTTCCTTTCTCCATCCCTGTTGCTGAGGTTCTTCCACAGTAATTTCCTCCATAAACCCACCTGGGCCAACTGTGCTTTTGAGATATATTATGAATGCATCCACAGTACAAAGACAAACCGGATGATCATGAACCCAACCGCATGCAGAAATGAGGGATTCTCTTCAAGGATGAGGGTGGACAATAACGGCCTGAGGGCTTCAAAGTCATCCTTAACTCAGCTGTACTCCTGGTTACCACAGTCCTGGAAATACCAGGCCATCTGAACCTTCTTGGTCGCATCTGATTCATGTGCCCCAATCATCAGCAAGCTGAACCTTGGATGTGAAATTTCTATTATGGAAAGGAAATCTTTGTCCCTTAACTGCTACTGATGGATGATATGCATGCATCTGTACACTTACCTGCTGACGAGTGGTTCAGACAGGTGGTTCCTAAGATCAAAACTGAGGACAGCCCGACAAGGCCCAACTGTGAGCCATCTGGACAGCTAACAATGCTGTGGAAATCCATTTCACCAACTGACTTGTTCGTTCCTTCCTCATTCAGTGAATTTCACATATATCTACTGAGTGAGTCCCTTCTGTGTATCACGTTTTGTTCCAAATCTCTATTTATAATAAAAATGTTAGCTCATCAACTAGAATGTAAGCTCTAGGAGGATAGGGCTTTGCTAGTCTTTAGCACCACCGTATCCCCAGAACGGAGAAGAAAGCCTGGTATTTACAAGACACTCAGTGAATATGGGTTGGACTCTCTAAGGAAATGAATTGACTAGTTTCCTTGAATACCCAAAAGAGAGATCACCTCCTGCCACTTACTAAGAGTTATATCTGGAGCTAGAGAGGTGGCTCAGCAATTGGAATGCTTAATGGCATGTGCAAGGACCCAGGTTCAATCCCCAGAATCACATACACAACTAAGTGGAGGGAAAAAAACAAAAACCAGATGAAAAAAATAAAAAAAGACTCTTTCTCTCTCAAGAAAAAAAAGCTATATCTTCTCTGCCTATATAGACACACTGACCAAAGAAAATAAATACCAACTTACCTGAAAGTCATCCATTTTTAATCAAAAATATCAAAAATATGAGAATTTGTCTGCTGTTAGAATATATAGCACTGACCAATGGAATTCTATAAGAGAAGCACCTCCTTGATTTAGTCAGTCCATGACCCCAGAAGGATGACCTAAGTAAGCCCGATAAGTAGAGGATTGAAATATTGAGCCTCTTACCTCCTTTCCTGCCTCTTCCGGGTGAGTTCAACGTTTTGGTGGATTCAAATAAGAGAGGAGTGCTGAGTCAAAGCAACAGAGCCACCGGTGATCAGAACCCAAACCAGTTCTCCAAAATCAACAAGGTAATAACCTCTACATCCTTCTGGAAGATGTAATGACTAAATGAACCAATGATTGGAAGAACATCAGCTGTGAGCAGTGATCAAGATACAGCCTCAGTTCTTCAAAAGGTCTCAGTTTTGACCTCAGAATAAACTTTTTCCAAGTCCCACTTCAGTTTTTCTCTCTCTTCTGTGGTCACCATGGAGTCTATACAATTGTCTATTGTTCTTAAGCAAGTCTGTTTACCTCTCCATTTACCTTCTTAACCATAATATGATCATCTCGTTCACCAAGTCATGTCCATCTAATTCATCTATAGCATTAACTCTGTTTCTTCTAACTAAATGCAGCATCAAAAAGAGTTCCATGCATGCACATCCATTGGTGAATGGCTCTCATCTAGAAAGGTAAGTTTCCCTTGCCTGTCACTTTTCCTAATAATCTCTTCCTGTTGACATTCTTTTCCTGATTAGTGTTATCTATTGTATAAAACAGTGAGAGTTTTTTCCTAATATCTATAAACACCATTTGATAACAATGACTAAGACCACCCATTTCCCCACATCCCAAATCCCAAGGGTTGGCCAGGCTCCTACAACATGACTCCTCCCACTCAGTCACAGCTGCTTGGAACGAAAGGCAACACTTACCTCAAAGCAGATCAGCCACAGCTTTCCCAGGAATGTGGAACTCCAGCACCCTCCAGGCTGGCCATTGGAAGGGCAGTCATCCTGAGGAGCTGGGGATCACCCACGTGGTAGGAGAAGCAGACCACGCTGGCCTGCAGGAAGAGGAAGGAAGAGGCACATACCTTGAAGCAGAGGTGAGGGATAGGAACGAAGTGCTCCCTGAGTCCCAGAGTGCTCCATATCACATTCCAGCCCCTCCTTGAGCACAGGCTGCACCGGATAGAAAAGTCCTGAGACCGGTAACCACTGCTCCAACGAAGACAGCTTCAGCTACACAAGTGGGGCTCTGTCATTTACAACTGAAGCATCCAGACAGTGACATAATAGTCCCACAGCACCTGACCAGGACTGGGAAGCTCTGTTCTTTCCCATCATTGACTGGGCGCTCCCTTCGTGGTGAGCAACATGGTAAGCAACCTAGAATACACAAACATGACAGAGCGGTCCACCACATCAGAACTATATTACAGAGTCTGATAAAATAGGCATTATTGTTATCATCTTTAATTGACAGATGAGGTCAGAGGTGAAGGTAGGATCTACAATCATACAGGTAACAACTGGCAGTGCGGGATTAAAAAGCAGGCCTCTTTGACTTTTGAAAACCACTCTCAACTACTAAGCCACAGCGTATTCTCAGATGCCCTTAGGAAAGTGCTGGGGTAGCTAATAGGTTTGCAGAAAACTTCCTGGTACCCCGAGTCTCTGCTTCTTTCCAGCTGTTGATCTCCCTGTAAAAGGTGAAGTCTCTGCTCCCAGGACACTGTGAAGCTCAACAAGTTGTCACAAGGGGCCAGGCTGAGTGGAGGCCATGGGTGTTACTGGCAGTCCACTGCCCGGGCAGCCCTTCAGGGTCACAGGAACACTCACCTCCCTGAGTCAGGAACAAGTAGTGGGAAGACCAGAGAGGCACTGGGCAACAGACACATTTTGTTCAAATGTGGCAGTGACAATCGTGCAAGAGACATTAGACACAGGCTGTGGTCAAGGTGTAGGGGGTCAGGCACGTAGCCTGGTGCAGTTGCCTCTGGACTTCAAGAGAGTTGGGAGAAGCGTGTGGCCAAGGCAAGGAGGGACAAAAGGCTCTCCCCCGAGGCCCCGGAATATTCTGAATCTGATGCCTACAGATCCAGTCTAATGCCAGGGAGGAAAACAAATGACCAAAACCCACAAATCATTCATTCTTTTGAAGAACAACTAACCCAGCTATTAGAGCTGCTAGTGACAAACGAAAGCCAAATTCCCAGGAATGACACTTCCAAGCACAGTTACTAAATTTCTTTAATTGTTTGCAATGATCGTGTATTGTCAGAATAAAACAATGACCTTTTTTTAAAAATGATGTGCAGAACGGAAGGGATTATCTACATCCTTCCTGTCCTATGTAGCGGCCTCATTGCTGTCCACAGTAGCTACTAAGCACGTGAAATGTGGTTAATCCAAATTAATATGTGCTGTCAGTGTAAAATACACACCACATTCCAAAGACTTAGTATGAAAAGAACGCAAAATAATTTACTAATAGTGCATTATATAGGTTGTGTTCAAATGATTATACTTTAGATTTATTGGGTTAAATAAAATACATTATTAAAATTCATTTATTCTTCAACTTTTTAAGTGCGGATCCCTGTATCCTCACATGATCTTCCATCTGGTGTCCACTATGACACCAGCCCTATTAGATAAGGACACACTCCCATTACAGGTCATTTCTCATTTAAATTAGCCACCTCTTTAAAGACTTTTTAAAGACTCCGAATACAGTCACTTTCTGAGCCTCTGAGCATTAGGACTTCAACATAGGAATTTGGGAGAAATCCAGTCCAATCCATAACAGCGATATGGTCCTGGGCTGTAAACTTGTGTTCAATAGTTGTAAGCTGCATGGTCTACAGCAAGCAGTTTCCCTTCTCTTTACCTGAGATTCCTTACATTTATTTATTAAGAGAGAAGGACAGTGAGAGCTAGAGGGATAGACAGAGAGAATCAATTTTTTTTATATTGAGTTTTTTCACATGGCTTTCATTACTCTGACACTTAGTTGTGTATGTGGGTGCTGGGGTTTGAATCCGTGTACTTGCGCATGCCGGGCAAGCACTGTGACCACCGAGCCACCACTCCAGCCCCCTAATTTCTGACCTTTAAAACAGAAGCTATCAGCTCATTTCGTAAATGAATTCTTTCTAGCTAACGAAGATTGTACTAAGAATTTAAATACATATAAGAACACAGCCTGAATACACCAGATCTAAGAAGTGGGCGAGCCAGTTTTAATGCAATAGGAAAATTCTACGGATTTGCAGGTTTGACATGAAGAATCAAAACTTCAGAGGACTTTGTGACCTTTTAAGCTATCCAGATAGCAGGACACAAAGCCTCCCTTTTTCAAATAAGTTCTTTAAAACAATTTGTATGGTTAATAAAATGGCAAAAAAAAAATCCAAATTTAGTCAGATGAAACTATTTTCATTCATTGAATTGACAAATATAATAAAAAAGATAATACTTAGCTCTTGCTGGGATGTACAGGGGAAAAAATAAATTTCACTAAAGCCGGGAGTCAAAACCTCCAGCATATTTTTTTCTTTTTCTTTTTTTTAAAGAGTAGGGGGAGTAGTGAGAGAGAGAGAGAATCAGGGGTTCAAACCCAGGTCTTTGCACATGCCAGGTAAGTGCCATACCACCTCCAGGATTTCTTAACAGACATAAAAATTTTAAAAAATACATATCCTTTGATTAATTAATCAATTAATTCCATTTCTCAGAATTTATGGCTAAAAAATATCAGAAATACAAATGACACAAATGAAGACATATTCAAAGTTACTCATTACAGCATTATTTGTAATAGTGGAAAATTGGAAACAACTTAATACAGCTTAAAAGTAGCCAGGTGCAGTGCAATCCCAATGGCTCAGGAAGCTGAGACAGGAAAAAGTGTGATGCATACCATTATTCAGTTTGAGCCTTATTTACTTTTTTTTAAAAAAAAGAGGGAGAGAATGAGAGAGAGAGAGAAAGAATAAATTTTATTTACTTTTTCATCTGGTCTTTGTTTCTCCAACACTTAATTGTGTATGTGGTGCTGGGGTTTGAACCCGGGTCCTCATGCATGCCAGGCAGGTGCTCCAACTGCTGAGCCACCGCTCTAGTCCCCCTTGTTTACTTTAAAAATGCATGTACAGGGGCTGGAGCTGTGGCTCGGCAGTTACGGTGCTTGCCCGGCATGCACAAGTACACAGGTTCAAACCCCAGCACCCACGTACACAACTAAGTGTCAGAGCAACAAAAGCCATGTGAAAAACTCAATAAAAATTTACTTTCTCTCTCTCTCTCTCTCTCTCTCTCTCTCTCATAGTCCTTCTTTCTTAAAAAAAATATATATATATATATATATATACACAGAGAGAGAGAGAGAGAGATTATAAGTTAACTGCTTTCAATGAGTATTTTTGAGTGGTCATTGCTGAGATTATAGCTGTTTGTTCCCCCATAACCATTTTTGAGAAAACACTTAAAAAAAACTAGTCTTTTTGTAATCTGAGATAGAAATAGAATTTTATGTAATACTACAGTTTTTGTTGTGGTCTATCTAGGCATCACACACATACTCCAGCCTCTCTACATTCCAAATTTGGTTTCTCCACCATACTTTGGGTGCCACAGGACACGTTCATGTCATGACACAGCTTCTGGCCTCAAACCTTTATGTCACAACACACCCACGTCACAAGTGAGTGGTCACAGCAATGTGGTACCGGTGTTCTTAGAAGCGATTTCCACATGGAAGGGACTAGTGATTACTGAACCACACACAGAAACAACTACATATGAGAAACTGCAGACCTAAACCAAGTGTATCCCCAATTTAACTTCTCCTTAGACACATCCCCAAAGTCCCTGGGGTCACCTTGACAGTAATAGGAGATGGAGAGATAGCCCAAAAGTCAGAGAGGATGAGAAAGTCACCCTGACCTCCCTCAGCAAGCCTTCTTAGAAATACACAGCCATGGAAACACGGGGCCAGCACCCCAAGGGAGGGCTCTAAGTAGATGTGCAGGGAATGGGGTGCAGAGTGCAACTTGGGGAAACTGGTGAGGGTCAGACTGCGGAGGGCTTTGAAAGCCAGGTGATGGGAATCCTGCCTTAGTCTTCCAGGCAGTGGTGAGCTATGGCAGTTTTCCCTCTTAAAAAGATAACAGCATTACTGCATGTTAGGGGGTAATTCTGGCAGCAGTAAACAGGAGTGTCTGGGGGGACTCATTGCATTTCTTAGGCAACCCTCTTCCCCCACAAAAGAAGACTTAGGATTTTTTTTATGTAAGCATCTTTAAATAGAGAAAAGTACACGAAAGATATTGAAGATGATTCTGAGAACGGAAACACCTCCTACCAACCAATGCCACTGTACTAACTTATTTAATTCATTTAATCACTGAAGTGTGGGTAAAAGGTTTCAGAACATGGGCTGCAAAGTAAAGTTCCTGAGTTTATAACTTGGCTTTACTGCTTCCTAACTCTGTGACCCTGGGCAAACGATTTAAACTCCATGACCTCAGCCTTCTCATCTGTAAAATGGGAAACATAATAGAAGCTAAGTACGGAGTTGTGAAGACAGAGTGAGCTAATTCACTTCAAGCGCATGGCACAGTTCCTGACTCCCTGCTGGCTGGGGTTATTATTTTTGCCAAGTCCCTTCCCTCAAGCAGATAGGTTTTATTGAATTCCCATCTCGGCAGGGTCCTTTCATGGTTCCTTATCATTATGTCAGAGCCAAGCTAAACATTCAACTCCAAGCGGCAGGCTGAATGTGTGGCAGCCCATTTCCGGAGAGGAGGACCCCGGGGAGCTGTAAGGTGCTGGGGAGATGAGTCACTCCAAAGGGACAGAGGGAGAGGAGGAAGCCAACACAAACTGCGTTAGTCAGGACTCTTTGGGTTTCAAGAGACAAAAGCCCAGCTCAAGCATAGTTAAGAACAAAGGGACAGTATTGGCTCCTACTCCCTAAGAGAAATAGGAGAAATGTGTCCTAGGCACCTCTGGACCCAGGATTTCGATGGGACTGTCAGGAATCTCATTTTTCCTCTTAGTGTTGCCTCTCTGTGTTCTCTTTTTTTCCCCTTGTAGCTATTATGATGCAGAGAGAAATGGGCATAGCCCCCAAACTCCAGGCTTACTTCATTTCTGTTTGGCAAATCTAAAGAAAAGAAGAACTCACATATCAAAACTGAGGGAGGAACCACTGCTCAGCAGTTACTGCGCTTGCCTGGCATGTGTGAGGACCCGGGTTCAAACCCCAGCACCACGTACACAACTAAGTGTCAAGGAAACAAAGGCCAGATGGAAAAATAAATAAAATTAATTCGTTCTCTCTCTCCCTCTCTCTTAAAAAAAAAATACTGAGGGAAGAGCTCCTGATTGGCATTAGTCACACAGTCAGGGATGGTAGGACCCTGTTTCTTGGCAACTCCACCAGAGCCCCAAGGAGGGAAAGAAGGACAGGCTATATTCCCAAGAGAAGGCACGTGGGAAGGCAAAACAAGCAGAGATGATGGATGCCACTTTCCAAGGATCACCAAGGTGAAGGTCAGCCATTGGGTCTCCAACTGTTAGTCAGTTACATGTCACTATAACAAAATACCTGATAGAGCCAACTTATAAAAAGGAAAGGTTTGTCTCCTAGTGTGGGAGGTTCTAGTTCATGATTGGTTGGCTCTGTTTGCTTTGGGCCTCCCTTGAGATAGCACATCACAGCAGGAGTGCATGGAAGAGCAAAAGTACTTATGTCATCACGAGCCAAGAAAAAAAAGAGAGAAAAGGGGGTCAGTCCCACCTTGCCCTTTAGGACCCTGCCCCCAGTGACCTAAAGTTTTTCCAGATGGCTGTACCTCCTGAAGGCTCCAATTCCCAATAGCACCACCCTGGGGACCAAGCCTTCAGCACACGGACCTTTGGGGTACACTTATCCAAACCTTAGCACAACTGTGGGCCCTGAGCATGCGTGTCAAAGGCTGCTGAGCCAAAGGCCGCGCACCAAGGCTGGGGATGCTCACCCTGCTCCCCTAGGTGGGTGGTATTGAAAAGTCCCCAGGAGGCGCAGGGCTGCTGTGCGGGTACAGCAATTGGAGATGGTGCTGGTGAATCATTCAGGGGAAATTCAAGTGCCAAATGCTTCTCCTAGAGGTGCATTAAGCACCTGGTAATTGAGCAACCAAATAGCAGACATCTCTGGGAGTTTCCCAGCAGAGACCTGATCAGAACAACTCCCTCCCGCCATGGGAGGGAGACTCCTTCCGCTCAGTCACACCTCAGTTTGCCTCCACCCCTCCCAACCTGCAAACTCTCAGCTTTCCTTATCTCTCTTAGCCTCCATTTCTGCATGCATAAATTAAGAATCATAAATTTTATCTGAAATAATACAGTAATGGTTACACAGCTATTTGGGTTTTTTATTTTTCTTAAGCCAGTTTTAATAAATTATATTTTTCCTTAAAGTTCCCTTTTCAAAAAGATTTCCAAGGGGCTGAAGCGGTGGCTAGGAGGTTACAGAGCTTGCCCGGCATGCGCAAGTACACAGGTTCAAACCCCAGCACCCATGTACACAACTAAGTGTCAGAGCAACAAAGCCATGTGAAATTTTTCAATTAAAAAAAATTGATTCCATCTGTCTCTCTCTTTCTCTCTCTCTCTCTCTCTCTCTCTGTCCTTCTCTCTTTAAAAAAAAAAAAAAAAGATTTCCAGGATTTTGGTATAAAATTATTCACATATTCTTTTGTTATTTGTAATGACTGTACTCAGACTGGCCTTTCCATTTCCTGCCTTTCCAGAGTCCTTTCTGATCTTAATTTGGGGATCCTCTCTTATTTTATTAGTCCCTTCCTGTGTTATTGAACATTTTAGTATTTAATCTATCATTCCTTTCCTATATTCCATTTTTTTAAAGAGATAGTGAGAGAGAGAAGCAATTTTTATTTAGTTTTTCATGTGACCTTCATTCCTCTGACACTTTGTTATATTTGTGGTGCTGAGGTTTGAACTTGAGTCCTTGTGTATGCCAGGCAAGCACAGTAACCACTGAGCCACCACCCCAGTCTCTCCTTTCCTATATTCTTAAGCTCATTATAAATAGTTAGGGCTATAAATATCACTCTAAGTACCACTTTGGATGCATTCTGTAACTTTTGATATGTAGAATTTTCATTATTGTTCAGTTTTAAATCTCTCCTATACAACATATTTTGTGATTTCTTATTTGAACCATAAGCTCTTCACTGGGTTTTTAAATTTCAAATTTATGTGTATTTTAAAGCTATTTTACCCACAGTTATGTTCCTAATATTGACATAGCAGAATACTTGACACATAATAAATGATCAAATATTATTAGAAAGAAAGTAGGAAAAGAGAAAGAGAGGAAGAGAGAAAAGAAGGGAATGCTGGAGAGAAGGTTGAAGAGAGGGAGGTCACCATGGGGACCCTAATTGGATTGATCAAAATTGAACAGGGACGGTTCTACTTCTAGAACAAATATTAGGATGGTCAGAGGGATAAGCAGAGGAGTTCCAGTCCTGAAGTACTGAATCAGGGGTGGAAGACTGCCAGAATCTTAGACCCAGGTCGGCTGCCTTCTGTTCTCTTCACACATGTTAGCCAGGTACCCACCACCAGCTGAAGAAGACAAGCAACCAGAATCTCCCAGCTGTCCCCTGAGCTCTCACTTGGAGGCAGCAGGATAGAGGGTGGAGAAATAACCTGAGTAATTGGAGCGAAGTTGGTAAGATGCCAGCAGGTCAGGTACATGGACAGGTTCCTCCAGCCTCAGAGGACGCTGCCTTCCTTCTGCATCTCTTTCCAACTGCTTGCTCACACCTAAAGAAGGCTCAGCAGCACAGACCCCAACAAGTTCTCTTAAACTTTCACTTTCTAACAATAGAGTGACAATGGCAGCTGGTTATCAACCAGGCTGATCAGATAAAACATGCCTACCCCATGACATATCCCATAAGGTCAACTGCCTATCTGGCTCAGATTCTTTGACCCTCTTCCTCTGATCTGCTCTGGGACCTCCCTTCCTCAGGGTCCCTTGTCTCCTGGCTTCCTGGCAGTTCCATCCAGTGGGAAACACCAGAGGAAGATTGAAGGGGAGAAACTCCCTATGTCTCCCTCTTCTCTCTGCTCCCTGAACCAAGTGAGGCAGTAATTCTGTCTCCTCCCTGGTACCCATCCCCACTTGTCATAGACTGCTGTGGTTTTAGCTTCTGGGAACTGGCCTGAC
Source organism: Aplodontia rufa (assembly GCA_004027875.1). NCBI lineage: Eukaryota > Metazoa > Chordata > Mammalia > Rodentia > Aplodontiidae > Aplodontia > Aplodontia rufa. The sequence continues at coordinate 2,761 of PVKS010030016.1, read as the reverse complement.
TCCTGGGATCTGGTAACAAAACCTCCACTCAGGGTTTCTCAACCTGAAGGACAATAGCAGACTCCTGCTCTTGCTAAAATCTGGGTTACCTCTCATTTTTTTCAGCCACTTGTATGAGTAATTCCTTGTACTTCATTCCCTATGTTTGAAATACCTAAATAAATTTCCATTTCTTGGGAAACTGACGTATACAAACCCATGTTGTAGATGGACCCTAAAGTGAAGTTCAGAGAAGGTAAGAAAGAAAGTCTGGAAACACTAGTAAAGAAAATGCCAGGGCTGGAGCGGTGGCTCAGCGGTTTCGGTGCTTGCCTAGCAAGCATGAGGACCCGGGTTCAAACCCCAGCACCATGTACACAACTGAGTGTTGGAGCAACTAAGGCCATGTGAAAAACTAAATAAAGTTGTTTCTCTCTTTCTCTGTCTCTCTCACTGTCCCTCTCTCTTAAAAAAAAAAAAAGAAAGAAAGAGAAAATGCCAGCCCAAGCTGGGGTCAGAACTAATTCTGATGCTTACTAGCTGTAAGATCTGAGCTTCAGTTTCCCTAGTGGCAAAAGCAGATGGATAGAACTAATGTGAAGATGAAATCAGCTCATATTTCCAATACTGCAACTAATCCAAAGGCCTAGCACACAGTCACACAGCTAAATATGAGTAGCGCTGAGACCTATCATTCTTGTTCTGTGCGCGCCCCTCTGTACCAAATAGCCTGAATCAAGCTGTTCCTGAGTTGGATTCCCATGAAGAGATTTCTGTCCCAACTTTGTGGGCTAGATTCTTTCCTTCGAGAATTTCCCATAAAGATTCTCTCTCTTCTCCCTCCTCGGTCTCCCCAGTATAAACCATTCCTCCTTCCTCAGTGCACTGGACAAATACAAGTGACTCTCAAGCTCAGTTCACCTAAGGGACCAAATCTCAGGTATGGCTTGAACCTCAGCACCCAGGAGGGCTGGCAGAGACTCCAACACATGGCCCAAGGCCCTCCCATTCAGGAGCCACCTGAGCCAGCCCAGAGGTGTAATTAAGTGAGATTTAAAGGCGACTCTGTCAGAAGAAGCCAGGTCTGGGATGCCTTGTTAGGGCCAGCCTGGCTGCTCAACAAAGAAGACTACTACAGTCTGTGAGCATGGAATGCTGAACCCTGCCCTGGCTTCTTTTGAGTCAGATTCTTTGGGCCCAAAGTCTGTGACCTTGGCATCTAGAGTTCCATCTCTTCTTCTCCCCTCTGGGAGTAGTACTTCCTTGACCATCAGTACTGAAGTCCCTACCACCCATTATTCAAATTCAGGAATGAGCCTCTGTCATTCACTAGAGTCTTCAACACAAGAGGGGAAGGTTGTGCTAGCACAATATTCACCCACCTACAGCCAGGGTATTGCGAAGTGAGCACGCTCTCAGTGCTTCCCATCTGGAACCTCCTGGGTAGGTTGTTCCCCAAGTCCCAAGAAGCAAGTGTATTATATAATATCTGACAAAGCCATTCATTCATTCATTCATTCATCAAACCTTCTGTTTCCAACATTATTTATTCTGTAGACAGGGAAAAAAAAAGTTACCCCAACTCCTATAAGGGAGAAAAAACAAAAAAGTAAGATCAAATTTGTCCCTTTATGAGTGGAGTGATTTCATTATTTCTTGATTTTTAAAATTATTATAGAAATCACATGTTCTCAACTAATGCAGGAATACCTTTAGAAAGCTAATAACCTCCCTTAACTTCCAGGATTGCTCTTATGTTAACAGACAGGTACAGTTTCATTTGCTTTTCCCTATATTTATAAAATGTATAGAAGACGTGAAGTTTGAGGAAATGTGTTGCTTGATTCAGTTTGGGTTTATAAAATGGGATCATGCTACATAAACTGTTTAGCAAATTGTTTTTCTCAGTCAATAGATCATAGATGGAACTTCAGATCAATACATTTATATCTGATTCAAACTGTGTCATATCAGTTAACAGATCACAGACAGCACTTTGAATCAATGCATTTACGTCTATATACACTATATCATATCCCATACTACAGCATATTCAACCATGCTAAGGCATGGAAACATATTTTATTGTTGTTCAGCCACTGACATTTGGGGGTTTGTTACAGCGTTTGACTTTAAATCCCAGTGGTTCTTAAAATGTGGTTCCTAGACCAGCAGTATTAGGATCACCTTGAAAACTGTTAGAAATGCGAAATTTTACCCCAATTGCAAAACTACCAAATCAGAAACTCTGGGAGTGGGTCTCAGGAACCTGTGTTGTTAACAAGCCCTGCAAGCAATCCGGGTGCATGTTCAATTTGAGGAACACTGTTCTCACTTAAACCATGTCATTTCTGGCCCAAAAGGGCCATGTCCATTTGCTTACCCTCTGCAAACTATTGCAGCAAATGCAGCTGAGTGCCAGCTTCTGTGCTGTCCCACCTATAGGAGTCCAACAAGTTTCTAGGTATGCAAAGTTAGATTAAGTACTTAAGCAAGCTGTACACCACTAATTACTTTATTAACTAATTAGCTCCATCGTTCATTCTTTCAGGATATATTGAATTCACAGTCAGAGACTATGAACAAATCAAACCTATGCCCATGTCTAATATATTCATAAAAATGTGACAAGCAAATCTCCCATGGATGGCCTGCATGCCTTATGTGATTTTTCCATAGGTACAAAGAGTTTGCAGTTGATAAGTTCTATCTGCCAAAGATCAGTCATCTGGAAACACAGGCATGGAAACTGTAAGAGTGCAGGAAAAAAATGTGGGAGATG
>PVKS010030015.1:0-24809 GCA_004027875.1 Aplodontia rufa | reverse complement strand
TAATCCTTCTAAGGGAGTTGCCAGGTGTTATGTAGATTTCAGTACAGACAAAAAAACTAGGGTACAGACAAAAACTAGGGAGTAACCTGTCGTTAAGACATTTTAACCCACCCTATTCTTTAACAAAGCACGACCTAGCAGCCCTTTCAGAAGGAGCTTATGCAAATAGTCATAAGATCACTCTAGGGCAGCTGATATACTGGAGGTGAAGGTCAGACCCCAATAATTGTCACAAGGTCACTCTAGGGCAGCTGACGAAATAGAATGGTCAGACTCCAACAATTAAATATTCAAGAACCAATGTATATATACTTAGTTTTCCAGGGCTAATGCCATATCATGAATTCCCAGCTTGGGTTCCCCCTGTTGCTGTTTCCCCCAGAAGAATTTGTGGGTTAAATGGGTATCTCACGGAGGAATGACATCTGCTTCTTAGATGATTCCCCCATATTCCCATTCTCCAGTCTCCTAGGAGTTCTTCTTACACCCTCCCCACCCCTATGCCTCCAAGTATCCTAGGGAGTCATCTCCCTGTTGCATTGAGAATCATACAATTTGAAGTTATTATTAGCTTAACCATCTAACATACTGCTTCCCCATGTATTCTAGCTTCCACAGATGAGAGATACCATTCAGCCCTTGAGTCTCTGAGATTGGGATCCTTCACTGAGCATAATTCTTCCCATCTCCATCCATTTGGCTGCAAAAGCCATAAAATCGTCTTCTCTAATGGCCGAGTAGTATATAATACATATCCATTGTATATAAGTACCAAAGTTTTTGTATCCACCCGTCGAGTGAGGGGCATCTGGGTTGGTTCCACAGTCTAGCTATAGTAAATTGAGGTGCTATAAACATTGAGGAAGCCACATCACTATAATACGCTGATTCTAACTCTTTCGGGAAAATACCCAGGAGTGGGATAGCTGGGTCGTAAGGTGGTTCCATCCTTAATTTTTTGAGGATTCTCCACACTGCTTTCCACAGTGGCTGAACCAGTTTGCAGTCCCACCAGCAGTGTGACAGTGTTCCTCTTTTCCCACAGCCCCTCCAGCATCTGTCACTTCCACCCTTCTCAATTGTCTCACATGAGCTATTGAGGGACACATTTCTTCTTTTTTTTTTTTTTTTCCATTTTATTTTTCAGAGCTAAGGATCGAACTCAGGGCCTTGCTCCTGCTAGGCAAGCGCTCTGCCATTGAGCCAAATCCCCAACCCAGACACCTTTCATTCAAACCATGAAAGTATATATATTACCATAATATTATAAGCATACAATATTAATATAAATTATTATAAACAGATATACACACAATTAATATCCATACCCAATTAAGTTTGCTGTTTTCTGGATTCTCTCTCCTCTGGAGTCAGTGTGTACACCATGGTCTTTTTTGGTAAAGACTCCATGGCTCTTGAATCTTCCTGAAGGCTTCAACATGCTGTTCTGACCCCTCCTAGGACTACAGGCTGTCAGTTGTCAATAGCTACCGATAACTTCTTTGAATAATTTATGGATTTCTAATGTATTATTCCTAGGAAAAATCAAATTCCAAGCACATTAGAACTGTGCCAAATGAAAAGAAAGGATAAGGTAGCAACTGAGTCTTTTGTCTCATTGGCTGAGACAGTAGATGGAGTGAATGCTGTGGTTGGGGTGCCTCACTCGCACTCACATCTGTATATTATAATGTTTTCTCTTCTTTTTTCTTTTTTCTGGTACTAGGGTCACACTTTCGCTGGGCTCGACTACAGAGCTACAGTCCCAATTCTTTTTAAAATTTTATTCATGGACAGGATTTTGCCTAATTGCCAAGGCTGGCCTCAAACTTATGATCCTCCTACGTTACCCTCTTAAGTAGGGAGGATTACAGGTGTGCCACACAAATGCCTCAATGCATTTTCCTGAGTTCCTTAACTGAAGTGCTCTAGAAGAAATCTTGCTTCAATTCATCACTGAAGAATTTTTGTAAAATATCTGTTCTTGGTAATAAGCACTTTCATATTTTGGTGAAGAAAAAGAAATTAGGGGTTAGAGTGGTGGTTCAGAGGTTACAGCACCTGCCTGGCATACATGAGTATGCGGGTTTGTATCCCAGTACTACTTACACAATGAAACGTAAGAGCAACGAAAGCCACATGAAAATCTAAATAAAAATTGATTCCCCCTTTCTCTCACTGTCCCTCTCTCTCTCTTTAAAAAAAGAAAGGAAAGAAAAAGAAATTTAAAAGCCAGATACAGATATATTATGAACTTCATCATGAACTGAGTTGGATAATAATTTCAAACTTTTCAAAGTAACCTCTGATTTCTGGATGCAAAACTGAATCCATATAAAGGAAAGAGATCGGAGATCAGAGCTCTAGCTCTTGCAGAAATGAGCGGTAAGATTGTTCCTTTCTGATCTAACGTGAATGCCAATGGTTGGAGAAGAAAACTGATTTGGAATATCAGAGCAGGTGGGTCAGAGGTCATCTTGATAAATTTCAAAGGAAAAGAATGACCTTGATTTAAATTGTTGGTGCTAGCACTTCAAAAGAGGAAGGGGGTTGTTTCAAAGTACACTCTTTTTTCTTTGATCCTGCCACAGATCTGAAAGATGAAAACCCCATCATAACAAAGTGGATGTCAACTTAAATAATGTGTACTCTGGAAAACATGATTTTATCAAAGAAAGGGAAGTAGGGAGAGAGGGAGGGAAAAGAAATTCACATTAAATACCATTAAATACAGTGATTCTGAGAATTTAGATTATTTCCTTTTGCAAAAATGTGGGATTTAGGGGGGGGATAGAATAATAGGAAATTGTTTCCAATTAATATTTGCTTTTATTTCATTCCATATTATAATGAAATTCCAGGGGGGGAAAAAGAGTTTCCCATTTCTCTTTTAAAAATCCTTTGATGCCCCCTTCCCATGACCCATGTGCATCTGTGTAGAATAAAGCAGAAACTCCTTCCCTTGCAAGTCTAAAGGAACACAAGATTGTCCCCCCAGAGCACAGAGCCCAGGGGTGTTAGCATGGCTCGGTTGCCTATGACACCCATAACGGCCACCTGGGTTTGGCTCTGGTTTTAGAGCCAGAGCGTCTTGAGGGTCTTTCTCTAAACCGTTAAAAGCTCCTACATCATCTGCCTTGAGGTCAGGCGTGTGGCTAATTGCCTGGTGGCAGACCAGGAGAAGGCCACCCCTTCAGGAGAATTTAAGTATTAGTTCAAATTTAAGTATTTAGTTCAAATACAGAAAGTTTTCCACAAGTTTTTCCAAAAGAAACTATCTTCTCGGTATTTCTATAATTTTCATATACCCGCTTTTGGCTGTCAATTACAATAGAGGTTTTTCATTCTGTTATTTTGTTCTCTACCTACTGAGGTAAAACAGAATAAACCATGTCACCCGAAGAACTATTTTCTTCCTAACCTGGATTCTTAAAAGAGTTAATAAATCTTAGAATACAGAAAGTCCAGTTCTTTAGTGCCTGTATCCCTTGATAGCTTACAGAATTTGTTTTTAAGCTAATTAAAAGAAGCCTAGAGGGCTCGGCAGTTATGGTGCTTGCCTAGCATGCATGAGTACACGGGTCAAACCCCAGGACCCACGTACACAACTAAGTGTCAGAGCAATGAAGGCCATGTGAAAAACTCAATGAAAATTATTTCTCTCTCTGTCTCTCTCTCTCTCTCTGTCCTTCTCTCTTTAAAGAAAAAAAAAGATGCCTAGAGAAAAAATATCATGAAAACCCATAATATGGGTACAATCTAAGGGTTGTTAACAAGATAGCATAAACCTAAAGATTCTTACCACTCTGCCTCAAAATCAAAAGAATTATGCTTATTATGTTAATTCTACCCCATGTGTTTCCCACACACACCACTTACACAGCTTCCCTGAGAGCCCAGGACCCCTAAAGCACATCCCACTCTCCAGCACCCTCACTGCCTCTCTTTTTGAGTGTGTATACTGTTCTTTTGTTTGCTTTCCTGAATAAATTCCATTGCTTTCCTGCATAAATCTGTTTGTGCCTCTTTTGACTTGTTCTGAAATTCTTTTCTGTGGCATAAGTCAGTAAACTACCAGGACTGAATTGCGTTGCCCTTTTCCCTTCTGGAGACATTCTTGGATCCCCTCCTGGTGACATTACCACACATTGGACTCAGTCTCCAGAAGCCACTAACATATACACTCTTTATGTCACTCACCTGGTGTGATGTTCCTTAGATATAATATAATATTTCTTTGAATATATCAAGGTTTAAAAAGAATTATACACCACAACTAAATGGGATTTATTTGAGGATGCTTCAACATTTGAAAGTCAATTAATGTAATCCATAACAATAATAGGTTAAGAAGAGAAGTCATGTGATCATAACAATGGGTGCAGAAAAGGCAGATGAAAAAGTGCAGCACCAATTCACATTGAAAACTCTCAGTGTACTAGGAATAAAGGAGAATTTCCTCAACTTTTGAAAAATATCAACAAAAATCTGTAGCCAGCATCATACTTTGTGAGAAACTAGATGGTTTTCACTAAGGTCAGGAACAAGTCAATGGTGTACCCTCTCATAACAGCTTCAATGTTGTAGTAGAAGTCCTAGCTAATACAATAAGACAAAAAAAAAAAAGAAATTAAAAATGTACTATTGGTAAGAGAAAAATGAGACTTTGATTGCAGATGATTTTGAGGCAAGAGAAAAAGCTAGAGTAGGCAGACAGGAAATTTGGGCCCCTCCAAGGTCAGTTTCTGTATAAAAGGGCTGGCTGACCATAGATAGACACAAACCAGGCTTCATCAAGGTCTGGCTGATTTCTGTGTATGTAGAAAAACTCACTGATGGGGCTGGAGCGGTGGCTCAGGGGTAACGGCGCTTGCCCAGCATGCGCAAGGTTCAAACCCCAGCACCACTTACACAACTGAGTGTCAGAGCAATGAAAGCCATGTGAAAAAGAAAGAAACAAACAAAGAAAAACTCACTGATAGTGTGACATCTGTTACTTAGTGTCCAGACCTCCTGCAAATAAAGGCATGGTGACCTGATTGGACCAAAAGAGGCAGGAAGAGCTTAGACACTGAGTGCATTACCCAGGATGGGATTAGGGGCTAGCTTCATAAACACTGTAGATTCATATAAACCCCTAGAAAACAGACATCACTGGCAATCCTTTCTAGAGACCCCTCGCATGTTGGAGGACTCAGCCTGTGTTCTTTTTTTTTTACTCTAATAAATCCTGTTACTCTGCTCTCACCCTTTGTGTCTGTGGATATCATTCTTTAAATTTATGTGACAAAGAACCCACCCAACCCCATGCTCCATGCTACAACATGACTATCTATATAGAAAATTTGAAAGAAAAAACAAACTCCAGGAACTAAGAAGTTTTTATAGCAAGATTGCTGAATATAAGCTTAATCTACAAGTGGAATTAGAAATAATACTTGAAGGGTTGGGGATTTAGTTCAGTGGCAGAGCGCTTGCCTAGAAAGTGCAAGGCCCCAAGTTTGGTCCTCAGCCCTGAAAAAAAAAAGAAATAAATAATACTTGAGCTAGAGCAGTGGCTCAGCATTGCTGCACTTGCCTGGCATGCTGAGGACCTGAGTTCAAACCCCAGCACCACATACACAACTAAGTGAAAAAGCAAGGAAAACCAGATGAAAAACTAAACAAAGTTGATTCTCTCTTCCTCTCTCTCTCTCCCTCTCTCACTATCCCCATCTCTTAAAAAATAAATAATAATACTCGTTTATGAAAATTTTGATTGGAATTCTTACTGCTTAATTTAAAATGCAACTTTTCATCATTTTCTAATTGTGAAGTTTCATCATTCTGTTTTCTCCAGTTGTTCTCTATTCCTGTCCTGTCTACCAGCTCAAGCTCAAGGGCCAGACAGTACAGTGAATGAGCAGATCTCTTCTCCCTCCATCTCTCCCTCATGGGAAGCAGGAGCAGCATATCAGCCAGAGGAAATTCCACATGATGCTTCTGCACTTACAGCTGCCCTGGGCAATAGTTAAAAATAAAGTAATCAATTAGTTATGATTTTTAATAAAATGTATACAGATAGATGCTTTTAAACTTAAAGTTGATTTATATCCTGACAAATCCATCATAAATTGAAAATATTGTAGGTCAAAAATGCATGTACAGGGGCTGGAGCGGTGGCTCAGAGATTGGAACGCTTGCCTCACATGTGTGAGGACCTGGGTTCAAATACCAGCACCACATACACAACTAAGTGTTGGAGAAACAAAGACCAGATGAAAAAATAAATAAAATCGATTCTCTTTCTTTCTTATTTTTTTAAGAGAGAGGGACAGTGAGAGAAATACAGAATCAATTTTATTTAGTTTTTCATGGACTCTCATTGCTTAGACACTTCATTGTGTACATGGTGCTGGGGTTTGAACCCGCATACTCGCACATGCAAGGCAAGCGCAGTAACTGCTGAGCCACCACTCCAGCCCTCTCTCACTCTTAAAAAGAAAAAAAATGCATGTAGAGCTGAGCGTGGTGGCACATACCTGTAATCCCAGCAATTTGGGAGACTGGGGCAGAAGAATCACAAGTTCAAATCCAGCCTCAGCAAGTTAGTGAGGCCCTAAGCAACTTAGTGAGAACCTGTCTCAAAATAAAATCTAAAAAGGGCTCGGGTTGTGGTTCAGTGGTTAAGTACCCCTGGGCTCAATCCCTAATGCAAAAAAAAAAAAAATGCACATAAGGGTTGGGGTTATAGCTTAATGGCAGAGTGTTTGCATAGCATGCACAAGATTCTGGGTTTGAGTCCCAACAATGCAAACAAAACAAAACATTGCTCATTTAACTTTATTTTAAAGAAGTCAAAACTAAGGTTTTTACCTTGAGCTTGTATCATGTTAACTTTCAACATGAGACTCTGAAGATCCCAGGTTATTGGTGATATTTTATATTGTTTTAATTGAAATAATAAAAAATTGCTTATTACATCTGAAATTAACTAATCCAAACCCTACCTTTCTTTGCATATATTAACCATGCTCCTCCCTGCACCAAGATTTCAAAGGTTCAAAACGACCATCGATGTAAAAATTCCAAACACAAGACTGGCGCGGTCAGCTCAGTGGTTGTGGTGCTTGCCTGGCATGCACAAGGATGCAGGTTTAAACCCCAGCACCATGTATACAACAAAGTGTCAGAGCAACAAAAGCCACATAAAAAACTAAATAAAATTGATTCTCTCTTCTCTTACTGCCCCCCACTTTTACACACGCACACACATACACACACACATATACATATATATATATTAGTGCATTACAGTTTTACATAATGTTGGGATTAGTTGTCACATATTCCTAGATGCACACAATTCAGCAATACAATTGTCAATATCCACCCCCTCTACATCACTCTGTCTCCCTCCTCCCATCCCCTGATCCCTTGCCTTTCTTCTGGGTCCTATATTGTTCCTAAAAAAACCCAAATACAATGACATAATTCTTATACTTATTAAGAAAATTTATATATATGTATATATATATGTATAGCTATAGTATATACAGTGACATTTATAACTGCTTGGAATGTACCTTGCTTTATTTCAGTTCCAACATTTCTCCTTCTCCCCGCTTCCTATCATTCCTTGTTATTCTTCAAAATATTTGACAATGGGACTAAACATTTATGTTTTTATACAGGTATATTCTTCAAAATATTTGACAATGGGATTAATCATTTATGTTTTTGTACAGGTATGCAGCACAGCTTCTTCAAATATCTTATGAAGTATCTTGTAACTGTATCTCATAAATGTTAACATTTTGCATTTTTGCTCTGTGGATCTAACACATGAGTTTGTCTACTTTACTTCCAAGCCTGGGTTTAGGTCCAGCCACCACAAATGAGGATACCATTCGGCCCTTGACTCTCTGTGTTTGACTAGCTTTGCTCAGCATGATTTCTTCAAATGTCATCCATTTACCTTCAATAGGCGCAATATCATTTTTTCTAAAGGTTGAGTAGAACTCCATGGTATATATATACCAGAGCTTTTGGATGCATTCATCCATTGCCCCTTCTCTCTCTTAAAAAAAAAAAAAGTCCAAATGATTCAGTTTCTCCCACCTTCTGAGTCCAGCCCTCATTTCCTGATATAACCACATCACCTTCTCCTCCTCCCATATTTTCTCCTAACCCAATGCCATTTATTCCAGCGTCAAAACTTGTATCATTCCCTAATCTTCCACAAGTGTCCTCACCTTCTGGTCTTCACATACACCTTTTTTTTCTTCCACCCAGTCACTTACAGCCACTTGAATCCAATTAATCTTCAGTTAAAATGCCATCATCCTGCCAAAGGCTTCCAATTTCAAATGAGGATATTTTTCTCTTGCCACTAGGAATGCGGAATTCTATTCTTCTACTCTCTCCTATATGATATTCATTCATTCATTCAATTTAGTTGAGTATTTTAGTGGGCACTGGTAATTTCTTGCATGTACTTAGGCAATTACTATTAATTGTTCTTGCCCTCCTCTAGTAACTTAGGGTTTCTTCCTTATGTTGTAGCAATTTATGTTAATTGTTCAATGGTTAATAAGCCTATCTAAGGCAATTCTCTTCTACTTAGCTTTGTGCCTAGGTGATAGAGCTCTGGTAATAACCGGTATAATAATTGCAAATTATTTTACAGAAGGCTGATCTTTGTGCCTTTGGGATTCCAGACAGTTGCCTTGGGAAAATGATCCATTAGCCAGGCACAGTGACACCCTCCCATAATCCCAGCAGATTGGGAGGTTAAGGCAGGAGGATGACAATTTCAAGACCCTCAGCAACTTAGCAAGCCCCTGTCTCAAACTTAAAATAAAAAAAACAAAAGGAACTGGGATATAGCTCAGTGTTAAAATGCCCCTAGGTTCAATCTCCTGTACCAAAAAAAATAAAAATAAAAATAAAATAAAGAAAAAGAAAGAAAGAAAAAGAAAAAGAAACAAAGAAAGAAAGGAGAAAAGAAAGAAAAGGAGAAAATGGTCCAGTAATAAAAGACCTGAAATATACAAAAATTGATTATAATACTCATATGAAAAGGTAAACATATATGAATAGAGGGGGAAAAATCTGGAGCAAAAATAATGAGGGAAGGAGCTACCCCTTCTAGATATCAAAATACATTAAAAATCTTTCTTAATTAAAATAGCATGGTATTCACAAAAAGTTAAGGACAGCATATCAGTGAAATAGAATAAAAAGTCCTGAGACGCAACCAAGTATACGTAAAGATATAAAATACAATAAGGATGACTCCTTAAATCAGCAAGCAAAGGCAAGAATTCTCAAATAAAAGTCGGGACAAATAGCTGTTCATAAGAAGGAAAACAATCCATTCCTCTGTCCCTTGGTATCTGCAGAGGATTTGTTCCAGGAGATTCTTCAGATACCAAAATCCAGGGATACCCTGAAGAGGAAAATTCTGTCAAATACTCGCCTTGAGAGTAAATTAGCTGACTGTTCCTCTCTGTGGCCAGGTCCAAATCTCTGACATTTTTCCGTTAGTGACACTCTACCTAGTGTCTTAGTATGATTTTGTGTAGGACCTCCCCAGTCCTTGTAACCATGGCAACTCCCGCCACATGTTTCCTACCCTATCCCCATGTACAAAATTAAGTTTGTACATGTTTAGTATTTTCAGTCTGCTCTTTATTGAATCTACAGAGGCAAAATCTATGGATATGAAGATCTGACTGTATATTAAGTGAACAGAGATCTAAATGTCTAATATTAAAATTATCTAAATTCTAGAAGAAAATATAAGCACATCTCCTTATCACTTAGCACAAGGAAACCTCCCTTAGTATGACTGAAAATTCAACTAAAAATTACCAATGGAAAAATGGGCAAGATATAAAAAATAGAGAAAAACAAGAAAAAAAACAGGGAGGGTTGGGGATTTAGCTCAGTGGCAGAGTGCTTGCCTAGCACACGAAAGGCCCCGAGTTCGATCCTCAGCCCTGAAAAAATAAAAGAAAAAAAAATGTCTACTTCATGGAAAAAGTTTCAGTAAAATTTGAATGATCTAAAAAAAATAGATATACAAATAGAAATTAGGGCTGGAGTGGTGGCGCAGCGGTTTCGGCGCTTGCCTGGCAAGCACGAGGACCTGGGTTCAAACCCCAGCGCCACGTACACAACTGAGTGTTGGAGCAACTAAGGCCATGTGAAAAAGTAAATAAAGTTGTTTCTCTCTTTCTCTGTCTGTCACTGTCCCTCTCTCCTTAAAAAAAAAAAAAGAAATTAAAATCACAGAGAAAAATGTAAATATATCTTAGTCATGTGAAAAATTGATCCATCACACACAAAACAGGAGAAAAACAAATTAAAACTATACCAAATGGGGCTGGAGTGGTGGCTCAGTGGTTGGAGCACTTGCCTGGCATGCGCAAGGATGCAGGTTCAAACCCCAGTGCCATGTACACAACAAAGAGTTAGAGTAATGAAAGCCACATGAAAAACTAATTAAAAATCAACTCTCTCTCTTTTTATCACTGTCCCTCTCTCTTAAAAAAAAAAAAAAACTACTTAAAACAACTCTACCAAAATGAGGCGTAGTGGTGCACACCTATAATCCCAGCAGCTCAGGAAGCTGAGGCAGGAGAATCACAAATTCAAAGGCAGGCTTAGCAACTTAGTGAGGCCTTAAGCAACTTGGCAAGACCCTGTCTCAAAATAAAAAATAAAAAGAGCTGGGAATATGGCTCAGTTGTTAAGAACCCCTGGATTCAAACCCTGGTACAAAAAAAATTAAACCAAGATACCATTTCTCATCTACAGGTTGACAAAAATACAAACTATTGATGACAAGCTATGCTGTGAGGCCAGGAGAAGCAGGCACTCTCAGATACTGGTGGTGGCACTGCCACAGTGGGACATTGGGCAATACCAACCCACATATGTATTTACTTGTGCCCCTGCAATCACACTTCTAGGAATCTAGCTGTAAGATACATTTGCAAAAATATGTAGGCAAAAGAGTGTGTATTCATTGCAGCAAAGGCCCAGAAACAGCCAAACCGTTTTATTTCTGTCAAAACAGCAGGAAACTGATGGAATACATTATGTATACCATGAAATTGTAAAAAGAAAGAGAAATTTAGGAAATGGTTATGTTGGGGTTGTTACATTATTCTCTTGACCTTGCATTCTCTTAAAATACTGCTGTAATTTCTTTTTCAGGGATTTTAGCCCTAGGGGACCGCCAGGGTCTATTTCATTAGCACAAAGATCTGAGAGAAGGTGGCCTGTGTGTCTTGGAACAGTCTTCTCCTTGGGAAGTGTTGAGTGTTTCTAAGTCTGAAAGTCACTCTGTGTGAGACTTATGCCTGGCTACTTTACAGAGAAATACTTTGTTGCCATCGCAATTCTTTTCCACTCTTCAAATTTATGAGTCTGGCTGCCCTTCAGACTTCCACGGGCTGCATCCACTTCAGCTGGCATTGTCCCTGGCTGCCTGCAAGCCACAGCAATGAAATGTTGCTGTAGCCTGAGTTATCTCTTGCCTTTTTAGTACTGCACAGCCCCAAGGTCGAACTCTCTGGGCCCCTAGGTAGCACTGCTCAGTGGAGCTAGGGCATTACAAGGACTGCTAGGTGGCTTTTCAGAGCCAAACATCCTCCTCCCTGGACCCACACCCCTTCCCAAGAAAGCAACCGTGCAAATGAACAAATGAAATGAGTGCAAACTTGTATCCACACAAAAACGTGTACACAGATGTTTACAGCAGCTTTATTCATCGTTTCCAAAGACTGGAAGCATGAGATGCCCTTCAATAGGTGAATGGAAAAATAAACTGGTCCTTTAGGAATGAAATATTATGTAGTGCTAAAAAGAAGTGAGCTATCAAACCGTGAAAAGACATGGAGAAAACCTAAACACCATGATAATCAAATTAAAGGAATATTAAATAAAAATACTTATCTTGGGGGCTGGAGCAGTGGCTCAGTGGTTGGAGTGCTTGCCCGGCAAGTGCAAGGATCTGGATTTAAACCCCAGCACCACTCACAATATTAAGTGTCAGGGAAACAGAGGCCAGATGAAAAAATAAATAAAATTGTTCCTCTCTTTCACACTCTCCTTCTGTCTCTCTCTTAAAAAATAAAAGTCATCACAAGGCCAGGGATGCTGCTTGGTGGTAAGCAGCTGCCAAACGTGTATACAGCCATGGGTTCAATCCACAGTACCCCTAAAATAAAATTAAACAAAATAAAATCCAAGTGAGCTATATAAAAGAATATTTTAAATGCCAGCCATAATATCACTATTCCAAGATTTCTTTTTCATTCTTTATTCATTTATTTATTTTGATATGGGGTTCTTGCTATATTACATCCTGAGCTCAAAGGATCCATGTGCCTTAGCCTCCCAAGTGCTAGGATTACAGGTGTTTGCCACTATGTCACTTCCAAGATTTCTAATTCCTGTAATGACTGACTTGGTTCATAGCTTGGTCCACCATTGGGTCCATCATAAATAATGTGAGTAAACACTTCGATTCTAACCTAACCATCTTTCCCCCTTATTCTTCCTAAGGCTTTATTTCCTTGCCAACTCAAGAGAAGTAAATTGAAGGCAGCACATTTAGCAATCTATAGAAATTTCCTGTGTAACTCAACTAAAACTAGGGGGGGCACCTTATGAATCATCACATACTTCTCTGCACTAAAAATATAAGAATGATTTTTTTAAGAGAGAAGGACAGGGAGGGAGAGAGAGAGAGAGAGAGAATCAATTTTTATTGAGTTTTTCACAAGGCTTTCGCTGCTCTGACTCTTAGTTGTGTACGTGGGTGCTGGGGTTTGAACCCGTGTACTCGTGCATGCTGTGCAAGCGCCTTAACAGCCGAGCCACTGCTCCAGCCCCCAAGAATAATTCTTAACATACTAGTAAATTCTGCTTTCTTTCCACCCAAGGTCATAGTTTTTCATCCTCAATTCTATAGGACTATAGGGTAACCTTAGTGCTTATCTGGTCCAACCTCCTAGTTGATCCAAACTTCTCAGGTTGGCTGCTTCTGAGAAGGGCCCAAGCTGCAGGTTCCACCGTGTACCACTACAGCTTTCTCTCAGGACAATATCTGTCTTCACATATGCAAAAGATCATCATGGACATGGGAAGGGGAGGGCGCTGCTAGGAGGTGGCTCTGGGGTTATCACAAACACCTTTCTAATCCTTCCTACCCCAAGTTTCTCACATCAGTCCCCTCTCAGGCTATCATACATGCCACCCTCTTTTCCTCCCTCCTAGATAATTATTTTCTTTCTTTCTTCACATTCTCTGATGCACATTCTACCCTCAGTATCCTCCTTTTAATATATTTTCCATATGGTCACTGAAAACTCTCTAAAGCACAGTTTCAAAGTCAAATCATATTAGTATTCACAATTGTTTAGAAACCATAAAATATCCATTTTCCCCATCAGAGGAGCAAAAGCAGGCATTGTTTGAATTTAGGGATGTCCGCCCACCACATGGAGTGCTACATGCACACTTCATGTGGTGGTGAAGCATTTTGGAAGGATTTTGTTTATTAAAATTCAAATGCATATCTCCTTTGACTGAGAAATGTGTCCTAGGAATCTAGCCGATACAAACTCTTCAGCCTGTACACAAAGGTATATTTGTAACATGTTTACAGTCATATTATTTGCAACAGTAGAAATTGAAAATTATGCTTATCAATAGACAAATGGACATGAAGGTTTTAGGAATACTCTGCTAAGGGACAAAACAGACCTACTAGAAAGAGCGAGAGATCCATATATCACACACCTGTTATTACCTGATAAACAAAGACACACAGGTTAAATTATATTATCACCATTTGTGTAATTTAAAAAACTATATTTTGGGGGTTGGCGCAGTGGCTCAGCAGTTTCTGCACTTGCCTGGCAAGCACGAGGACCCAGGTTCAAACCCCAGCACCACGTATACAACTAAGTGTTGGAGCAAGGAAGCCCATGTGAAAAACTGAATAAAGTTGTTTCTCTCTGTCTCTCTCGCTGTCCTTCTCTCTTTAAAAAAAAAAAAAAACAACAAAAAAACTATATTTTTATGGCAAGGCCAGACTCTGTTAAGTTTTTTTGTTGGTGGTGGTGCCAAACACTGAAACCATTAAGTGTTCTCCTTCCCATATATAATAATTATTTTTAAAAACTACAAAATAAGCAGGATATGGTGGCACACACCTGTGATCTCAGATACTTGGGAGGCTGAGGCAGTAGGATCACAAGTTCTAGGCCAGCCTCAGAAACTTAGCAAGACTCTGTCTCAAAATAAAAAATAAAAAGGACAGGGATGTAGCTCAGTAATAGAGTGTTCCTGGATTCAAAGAAAAAAATTGATAAAATAAGTGAAAAATCAATAAAGTTATGATTTTTCCTCTCACTACAAAAGAGTCCTATTTTGCTACTGATGCACTCACAAGAAACTTAGCATTCTCATGGTGAACCATTGCTGAGAGACATTTCTGTGGAGAATGGGTAAAAGAGGTTTGACCTTTTTTTCTGTATTGTTAGAATGTTCACAACGGGCTTATGATCATATGCTTCTTTTGTAGTTTATCTATACGTATTTCCAAAACTTCAGAGCCCAGTTCCCCTTTCAAACATCACCCACAATGACATGAGATTCCTCAGAAAACTCAGGGACAATCTTCACAGTGACTGGAATCAGTCTCACACTGTTGCCTCTGCCCAGCATCTCTCTCCCTACAGACTCTAGCCCTGGCTCACATCTTGTTCTTACTCCAAAAGACAGAGAATAGCAGCACCCGCGTACACAACTGAGTGTCATAGCAACAAAGGCCATGTGAAAAACTCAATAAAAAATTGATTCTCTCTCTCTCTCTCTCTCTCTCTCTCTCACACACACACACACACACACACACACTGTTCCTCTGTCTTTGAAGGAAAAAAAAAGATTCTTTTAGGAAAAGTATCCTCCCTGTATTAAGATAGAAAAATATCCCTGATCAGCAGAGACTGGTAACTGAGGCTGTAATGAATCTGAATTTTAAAAAAATTATTGGACTCACCCTTCTCTTTCATCAGCTTCTACACCCCCATGCACCCCAAGAATTTGCCCTCCCAGTTCAGAGAAGGAATCGTATGCCATTTCTTCACAATGAATTGCTCTCTGCCCAAAACATAAAAGCATCTGCTTTTGTCATTTCCTCAGGTTTCACTCTCCTGTGAAGACTCTCATGAACAAGTAAAATTAATAATCCTTTTCTCTTATTGATCAGTCCTTTACTCAAATTAGATATAACCAAACAGCTCACTAAGAGATAAGGGATGGTAGAGGGGATATCTTCCTTCTCTACAATTCTATTTTAAATAGAATCTTAGGAAATCAAAGTTATCCACAGAAGGCCACACACACAAAAAAAGGAAAAGGTACATATTTGAAAAAAAGAATGATGAACTAAGGTTTAAAAATATCAGGCACTAGAAATACCAAACAGGCACAGTGGTCAGATGGGAAATCAAAAGCATGCCGGAAGAAAACCCAGGATCCTAAAAATAGAAATAAGTCAACATTAGGAAACTTTAAGTGCAGATGAGAAATTAGATATTTAGGAGAATACAAGTAACGGTATTTCAAAATGCCGAAAGCCAGGAGCAATGATATGGGCCTACAGTCCCAGCTACTCAGAAGGCTGAAGGAGTAGGAGGATCATTTGAGCCCAGGAATTTGAGCCCAGCCTATGGAACACAGGAGACTCTGACAGAAACAGAGGGGTCCAGACCCAGAAGTCTATTGTAAAGCATAAAAAAAGTTCATTAAGAACTAAGGACCAATGATGGACAAAGCAGTTAACATTCAAAATAACCATTTTTTAAAAATGGCTATAAGTAATTAAAAATGCAAATTAAGGCAGGAAAGTACAATATTATACTTAAGAAAGGAACAAATATATCATGATAAAAATCTCAGGCTCAGGAGGCTCCACGGAAGCTGGTGGACTGGACTGTCTTGCACTCACAATGCCCCCTTCCCCTACGCTGCAGACACTTCCCCAAGTAAAGTTCACGGGGAGTCCTGGAAAGGGAAATTGGGCCAGGCTGAGGGGAAGGCACAGAGGCTAGGGCACAGGAGAAGGTGGGTGGGTGGCAGACTGGAGGCACTGAACTTCCCTTTTCTAAGGTCACTGGTCTTTTTCTTTGACACAACCTCCTTTGCCTATTGTCTCTATTCCCTCTCCTCCCTCCTTGTTCTCTGCCATTCCCAATGGATGGAAAAAGCAAACACATTTATGTCCTAACAAACACCCATGTGGTGAGATAATACGTTGATGTTAACCAAAGTGTTTATCACTCTGCCTTTCCCCAGGGCCCTTCTCCCATTTCAGTGGCAACCTGGAAAGTCCTGTCTTACCAGCTCAGGAACATTTTCCAGACAAGCAAAAAAGATCAAGCATTGGAGTTCTCAGTCTTTGTATCTCAAAACAGCCTTTTCCCTGCTTTGTGATGGGACTTGAATCCAGGGCTTCATGCATGTGCTCTGCCACTGACCTACGCACCCAGCCTTCATACTTTTGAAACTTCATGGCAGAGAAAATCAGTTGAGAGACCTCAGGGAAGCTTATTCTTCTTTCATACTCCACCCAAGACTGGGCAAAGACGTCAAAGTTCTGGGACAATGAGAGAGAAGGACTAGCCAGAGTATTAGACACAAAAGGGACCTCATGCCCTTCCAAGGAGTCCCAGGAGGCTGACCAAGAAAAAGCAGAGAGGACCCCCTTTCCAATTTCCTCTCACCAGTACAGTCCCTGCCTGACTTCTTCCTACCATAAACTTTCACACACACACACATACACACACACACACACACTTTTCTTGGTTTTTAGAGATGGGGTTTCTGTTTGTTGCCCAGGCTGAGCTTCAAACTCCTGGACTCAAGCAATCCTCCTGCTTCAGCCTCCCAAGTAGCTGGGATCACAGGTGCATGCCACTGTGCCTATTCTTCTCCTTTGATCTTCAGTTTTTTGCTATGTCTGTTTATTCAAGTATCTTTCAAGTCTTCAGTCTCCCTTTTGCTCCAATTCATATCTTGTTTATATTATCATTAATATTATTGCTAATATTGTTATGAAGAATATTATGATGAATATTGTTAGGAGAAGCTTCTTAGATCCTCATTCTCCTGTCCCAACTGCCTCGCTTATTCATTTTTCAAATATTTGTAGATAATCTACCATGTGCCAGGCACTGTTCCAGGCATGGGTGCTTCAGGAGAGAGCATAGCACACACAAGATCTATGCTCCTGCTCTCAAAGACTTCCTTCCTTCTGAGACAGATTAGGAGAGACAAGAAATGGCTAGGTAGTCAGGACAAGGGCCCGCATCTAAGAGCTAGACGGTAAAGGTAGAGATGGTAAAGGTAGAGATCTATTGACAGAGCACACTCAGGACCTTCAAATGCAAAAAGACCATGAGGCTCACCCGTGGGAGCAGTTCTTTTGTCCCAGAGATAGGAGAACTAGGAGATGGGGTTGGACACAGGTGGAAACTAGAAAGTATTTGCCACCTGTTTTACTTAAACTTCAACCAATCATGTTGGTGCATTTCTCAATGTCTGTTGTACATAGATTTTAACCAATGGTGTTGTTGATCAGTTTCAATGCCTGTTTTACATAGATTTTAATCTAATGATGTTGGTGCATTTCTCAATGCCTGCTTTGTATGAATGTTAATTAGGCTCACACCCCAAAACAATACAAACCCCTAGCCTAACATACTGAGATGGTGTCCTGCTGCCAGGTGCCCCTCCGCCTTGTGGAGACTCTGCTCTTCTTCCTAAATAAGTCCTACTCCTTTTACTCCCCCTTGCATAGTTGTCCGTGGATTTTATTCTTCAAATTCTCGAGACAAGGACCCAGAAGATTGGTGCCAAATTCCCGGGGTGTGCTTCCTCACCAAGAGCTTCAACGCTCTTAGCTAGGTAGCTGCTAACACTTTTGGGCTGCAGAGCCCTGCAACTAACTCAGATTCTCAGTTTTAACTGGGAAGAGCTGCAAGCACTGAAAATGGGCTACTTTGGTCACAGAATTCTGTAGCCAGGCCCTCTTCATCCACCAGTGGGAGCAGAGAATCTGGCCTCATCTCAAAAACCCTGCATCCATTCCTTCCTTTCCTTTCCTTTCCTTTCCTTTCCTTTCCTTTTTGGTAGTAGAAATTGAACCACCTGAAATTGTGGACCCTGGCCTACAAATCTACAAATTATTATGGGAACAGAATGAATAATCCACTGTCTTACAACAGCAATGAAATAAGAATATGCATCAGAACCAAAGCATGTCTCCTAGCAAGGGTCAGGGGATGCTCCTCTGTGCTCCCTCCAACAGGGATGTGGCCAAATGCACACTGTCTTTCAGATTAGAACCCACATGGGGAAGCACATGTGAAGCAGTCTAATAAAGCAGAATTCTCTTAGAGTCCAGCTGGGAAGGTGAGGTGCAGAGAATAACAGTGTGTGGAACAGAGACAAGCAGGAGAGAGCATGTGTATGTACTGTGATTCATCTCAGCGTGCCCATTTAACAGAACCAGAGCTTGTCAAGTACCCATGTGGTAGTCAGTAATTGCAAGAAGAAACAATGATGTGTTATTACAAAGACAAGAGACCTAAATAAGAGGTTCTTGGTTTCATTAAACCAATTAGACCACATTCTCCCAGGCAATGTCATACCTGGTCTTACTGTACCAGAAAATTCAAGTCAACTCTTATAGTTTTCAGGATAAGGGAGTGTATGATTAAGCATGGAAGACAGCCTCAGGAATTACCAAAGAAAATATATGAGCCTGAAGGAGGGGCGGGGGAAAAAAAAGAAAATATATGAGCCTGACCTTGCAGATGCCCAACTTCAATATATCATGAAGATAGCTTACATAGACAAAGTATTATCTAAAGTGTTCTAGATCTGGGGATGTGGCTCGGTAGTACAGCACTTGCTTAGCATGTGCAAGGCCCTGAGTTTGAGCCCTAGCACTGCAAAATAATAATAGTATCAGTAAACCAAATAAAGGGGTTCTAAAATTCAACTCATTTTTAAAGAATAGTGAACATTTGGGAAAGTAGACACACAATAAATACAGTTAAAAAGATTATCACAAAGCAAATGTTTTCATGTGAAAACACTACAGAAAATCCCTTGTACCCATTGATATTGATGAACTTCCTTCCTAAAAGCAAGCATAAAAACAAAGTTTGTACTAGGGATCGAACCCAGAGCCTTGTGCATACCATGCAAGTGCTCTACCACTGAGCTACATCTCCAATCCACAAAAACAACAAGAAATTTAAATAGCATGTACACCCTATCCAGTTACAGAGTGTTTATGAACTCCCACAAGGTTCCCCTGTGATCTTTCCAATAAACCCTGGATTTACACTTCACAGGAAACCACTGTTCAGACTACTACATTAGTTTTGCCTATCTTGAACTTCAGTGAAATGGAATCAAGTATCACAAGTATCATTTCTCTCTCTCTCTCTCTCTCTTATTTTTTGTACATGGGATCAAACTCAGGACCTTGCATATTGTAGGCAAATACTACAACTGAGCTACATTTTTTAAATTCTTATTCACAGTTCCTGGCTGGTAGCCTCCTCCCCAAGCCAAGCCTTCTCTGACCCACCCTTGTCCAGTAGTTAAGTCTCAAGCTCCTCCTCATTCCACAGGGGTCCTGCCCATTCTCTGAAGAAGGAGCTGTTGCACAGAGAAGCCCAGCAGAGTGCTGAAGCCCACAGGCCTTACTGGCTTTTCCCCACCCAGCATATTAGCATTTGATCAGACCCTTTCTGTCCAATCACATTTTGACACAGTTATTCATGCTTCAATCACCTCTATGCAGTGAATTCCCTATGAAAAAAAACCACAAGGATGGGGTTCTTTGAGTATCCACATATTTGAACACAGGGAGAGTCCTAGAAGATGGCTCACCCTGAGAGTGCATGGAAGCTCAGCCTTGCTTCTCTCAGGCTACAATCTGCATCCTTTTTTTTTTTTTTAATGTTGGATACTGGGAATTGAACATAGTGAACTTTACCAATGAGCTACAACCCCTTTTTCTTTCTTTCCTTCTTTATTTGATTTTATTTTTACAAGACTGGGTCTTGCTGAGTTGCTTCAGGTCTCACCAAGATGATGAAGTTAGCTTCAAACTTTCAGTCTTCCTGCTTCAGCCTCCATGCCCAGTGTAACTAGGGGATTTCATCTGATTTGTTGAACCTATTGATATGAAGTTATTCATGTTTCCTTCTTACAAGTTTACCTGAAGGTTTTAATGACAGAATAATTCCACTTAACAGCCACTTTTTTGTACTCCTGTTGTCATGTAAATTAAATGTATAGGTCATAAATCTCACAATAGGTTGATCTACTTTTTGTTTGAGCAATCATTTTTTTCAAAGACATTACAAGATGGAATATAACATAGTATTTACAGTCTGTGTTTACTATCTTCTGTGTTCCTCATTGTTTTCTGATTATCCAGGTTTTCATTTAGTTACTTTTCTCTTCAACCTAAAGCATTACCTTTAGCTTCTCAACTAATTCAGGTCAACTGTTAGTCTCTATCTCCATCTATCTCCTTTCTCTCTCCCTGATTAGTTTTGTTTTGTGTTTTGTGTGTGTGTGTTTCTGTGAGTGTGTGTGTGTGAGTTCATAGAAATTGAACCCAGAGACATTCTACCACTGAGTTACATCCAGAACTTGATTTTTTATTTTGACACAGGCTCTGGCTAAGTTGCCCAGGCTGGCCTCAAACTTGAGATCCTCACTGGAGTCCCTCACCCAACTCCTGCCTCAGCTTTCTGAGTCTCTGGAATTATAGGCACATGCACCAGTCACACTGCAATTCTTGGAGAAGCCTGGAAATGCTTGGTGATTTTACCTTTCTCTCTGCTGTGTCTCACTTTTCCTTTTGCCTAGGAAACTCTCACTCTCTTCTCAAGACCCAGTTCAAGGATGCCCTCTTGCTAGACTTTCTCTCCTAGTACTTTCTATGCAGTATTAACTTTTCTATAACTTCCAGAACCCTATGCAGTTTTCTATGGACGCACTGGTGTCATGTTGGGGCACTTGGGTGTTTATAAGGAGGTAGTGCTGGGCTTCAACATGCAATGCGTTGAGAGTGTTACATCAGAAAGAGGAACTCATTTGCTGAAACCGGCTTCCTGAGGACCAAAATGGCTCCCGACACCCTACTCAGGGGTGTCACCTTGAGGTCCTGACGCCTCTTTGGACCACCTGATGGGATAGGTTAAATAACTGCCACCTTCATGGGCTCTCCAATCCTTACTGACCTTTCCTTTCATTGGTCCCCATACTCTTTATAATCGCACATACTTCCTCAATAAACGAGTTCCTGCAGCGAATGGTCTCCCTGATGCGTCTGGTTGTCCTCCTTAGGGAGGGCTGGGAACGGTCAGACGACCCCGACCCCAACCCCGACCCCTGCCTCTCTTGGCTGCCTTGTTTAGGGCCTGCTTCTCTCCTTCTCCCCTGCAGGTCAGGGGGAACTCAAGAGGCTAAAAACCCCAACAGGTAGGAACTAGAGTTGTTGATTTTTGGGGATTTTCTTTTCTTGTTCTTTGTGTATGGAACTTTCTCTCTTGGTCACTGGAAACAGAACTGATACAGGAGACATAAAATGATCGTACATTATTTACTTATTGGTGCTGGGGGTTGAACCCAGCTCATGTATGCTAGTCAAATGACTTACTATGGAACTGCACCCTCAGCCTAGCCTAGGAGATAAAAAAGGCGACAGTGTTTCCAGGGGTTAAACTTTCTTTTTTTTACTTCCAAAACAGGCTCTTGAGAATCAAAAGGAAAGGTCCAAGAACTGTCTTGTAGTAGAAATTGAAATGAGAGGCTGGAGTGGTGGCTCAGCAGTTATAGTGCTTGCTTGGCATTCACAAGGATCTGGGTTCAAACCCCAGCACCACATACACAATAAAGTGTTGGAGCAAGGAAAGTCACATGAAAAACTTAATAAAATTTATCCTCTTTTAGAAAAAAAAAGAAATTGAAATAAATATACATATTTTATATATATATAAATACATTCATATATTTATATATTTATATATGCATGTATTTTATATATATATATATATATATATAGAGAGAGAGAGAGAGAGAGAGAGAGAGAGAGAGAGAAAGACTGATGCTTCCTTGCAGCCAAAGTGGACAGGGGAGTAAGAATCAATCTATGACTAATTAAGGAAAATCACAACTGATAAGAGGAGACTGCCTGGTCTCGCCTTTATTTCTGTATAAAATACATATTGGTACCAGGAATTTACATCCAGGGACACTTAACTGCTGAGCCACATCCCCAGCCTTTTTGATTTTGAGACAGGTTCTCACAGAGTTGCTTTAGGCCCTCACTAAGTTGCTCAGGCTGGCCTTGAACTTGCTGTTCTCCTGCTTCACCTCCCGCATCGCTGGGATTACAGATGTGCACCATTGTGTGCAGCTAGAGGGAGCAGCTCCTGAAAGGGTAGTCAGTTCCAAGATACAGGCCACCTTTGGCAAAGAGATTTGAATGCTTGCTTATGTTTTGTTCTTCACCTTGATACATCCATCTGTCATTCACAGTTGTCATCTTTTCTTTCCTATTTATTTACTTATTTAGGTACCAATGATTGAACCCAGGGGTGGTTAACCTCTGAGCCAAATCCCCAGTCCTTTTTATTTTTTATTTTGAGACAGTGTCTCACTAAGTTTCTCAGGGCCTCAATCAATTGCTGGGGCCAGCTTTGGACTTGGGATCTTCCTGCCTCAGCCTCCTGAGCTCCTGTGATTACAGGCATAGGTGTACATTTCTGTGATTTTTTTTTCCTTTCTAAAAAGTTTAGAGGGGCTGGAGCAGCTGCTCAGCAGCAGAGTGCTTGCCTGGCATGAGTGAAGACCCTGTTTCGATTTCCAGCACCACATACGCAACTAAGTGTCCGAAAAGCAAAAACCAGATGAAAAAGAAAAGCAAAATCAATTCGCTCTTTCTCTCCCTCTCTCCCTCTTCCTCTCTCTCTCTCTCTCTCTTTTTTAAGAATACCACATAATAATGGATTGAGGATATAACTTGGTGTTAAAGAACTTGCCTAGCCTGCACAAGGCCCTTTTTCAATCCGCAGTAACACACACACACACACACACACACACACACAAATATTGTATTAATGGAATTATGCAATATGTATCCTGTAGAGATTGGCTTTCTTTATTTGGTATAATTCTCTTAAGACCCATCCAAGTTGTATGCATGTCTCTTTATTGCTAAGTAGTTAGCTCCATCCACGATATGGGTGCACCATAATTTGTTTACCTACTCACCTGTTGGAAGTTATTCGGTTTATTTCCAGTTTCTGGTTACTATGAATAAATTTATATTCACTAATTTCTGTGAACGTAAATTTTAATTTCTCTAGGACAAATGCCTTTGAGTGCAGCTTGTTCTGATGTACAGTAAGCCCCTATTAATTTTATGAGAAACTATTTTGTCACCAAGGCTTAACAATATTTTTCATGGTATTGCCAGTAGTATTTTTATGCTCTACAAAAATAACATTGAACTTTATATATCTTCTTGGAAATTATTTTTTTACATCCCAACTTTAGATTTTCATGATTTCTCCATTTTTTTTTTTCAGGGCTGAGGACCAAACCTGGTCCTTGAGCATGCTAGGCAAGTGCTCTGCCACTAAGCTAAATCCCCAACCCCCTCTCCATGTTGTTTTGAGTAGCTCATTCATCTCAGTGACTGAGTTTTAGTTCATTCATTTCATTGTTGTATAAATTTTTTCATTTTATATTACTGTACACAGTCAATGGTGGAATAAATCACACCCTTTCGTGAAAAAAATACCATTTATTTTATTTTTTATTTATTTTAAGAAAAAGAGGGAGAGGGGAAAAAGAGAGAGAGAAAGAGAGAATCAATTTATTTTTTCCTCTGGGTTTTGTTTCTCTGACACTTATTTGTGTACGTGGTCCTGGCTTTTGAACCCAGGTCCTCATGTATGTCAGACAAGCACTTCAACCACTGAGCCACTGCTCCAGTCACACCATTTATGGTTATGGGAACAAAGGTTCTATTGCTCATCACTCCACTAAAGGTCAGGAGACAGAAGTTGGTGCAGGAAAACAGGTTTAATCAAAGCTGGTCCTGAGGAAGTGGAGAGCTTTTCTGCCTCAAATCGTCATATTGGTGGGGGGAGGGCCTTAGGGGCCCGAACAGCTTTTATAAGACTCTCAGAGAACAGTGGGACAAAAGATAGGAAATCTGTATAGATTCAGCTAGGCTATGCTTGTCAGAAATATATCACAGTTTCAGTTTCCTTGTCCCCACCTGGGCTAGAGGGTAGCTTCTCAGTTTCCATTCTCAGCATGGAGAAAAGCAGTTTTTGGTAACTGAGGAAGCAAAAATATTTTAAGCCTTTTAATTTTAAAGGGACTTTGTTATGTTATGAATATACTATTTGTGTAAAAAATTCCTTTGGACTGATTTTTATGGCATAGGGAAATTGAGTTTTAGAGGCTTTGAGTGCTTAACTTTCAGATGTAATGTATAAAACTGAGATAGAAAAAGTTAGGCAGTCAGAGTAGATAGAATGTTTGAGTCGGTCGGGAGGAGACTGGTTTCTCTTTTGACATTCCCTTTGATATGTCAATGACGCCAAAAGGCAAACACTCCCTGCCGCTAGAGGAGGAACCACTTCCTTCCCTGGCCCCTAAGTGCAAAAACAAAGACATAACCCCTAAGAGCAAAGGCA
>PVKS010030014.1:9517-24889 GCA_004027875.1 Aplodontia rufa | reverse complement strand
CCTCTTTCTCTCTCTCTCTCACTGTCCCTCTCTTAAAAAAAAAAAAAAAAGTTAGCAGGTACTATGGAGTGGTGGCTCAGTGGTTGGAGCATTTGCTTGCCATACACAAGGACCAGGGTTCAAACCCCAGCACTGAGATGGATTAGGAGTGATAGTAAAATGGCAAGGTAGTCAGGACCATGGGTCCCATTCAACAACACCTAGAAACTAACCAGTAGAGAGAGGTTAACAGGCATGCTCAGGGCCTTCAAATGCAAAAGACCATGAGGCTCACCACAGGGAGCAACTCCTTTGTCCCAGGGGTGGGAAAATTAAGAAGTGGGGGTGAGACAGATTAGGAGAGACAGTGAAATGGCTAGGTAGTCAGGACAGAGGGCCCCCATCCAAGAGCTAGCTGGCAGAGGCAGAGAGTGATTGACAGGGCGTGCTCAGGGCCTTCAAATGCAAAAAGACCTTGAGGCTCACCCTAGTCCCTGACTAAGAGATGGGGGTGGTCACAGGTGGACACTAGGAAGTATTTGCCACCTTTTGTTTTAACCAAGGGTGCTCTTGAACCAGTTTCAATGCCTGTTTTACATAGGTTTTAACCAATGGAGTTGATGCACTTCTCAATGCCTGCTTTGCATGAATGTTAATTATGCTCGTACCCCAAATCAATATAACCTCTGGCCTAACCTCCCTTAGACGGTGTCCTGCTTCCAGGTACCCCTCCGCCTTGCGGAGTCTCTGCTCTTCTTCCTAAATAAATCCTACTCCTTTTACTCCTCCTTCCCTGGTTGTCCGTGGATTTTATTCTTCAAATTCGCGAGACAAGGACCCAGAAGATTGGCACTGAATTCCGGGGGTGTGTTCCCACACCAAGAGCTGCAAGCACCGCTCAACAGTAGGGGAGAAAACCCAGCTCTTAGCTGGGGAGCTGCTAACACTACTTTGGCTGCAGAAACCTGCAGCCAGCTCAAATTCCCAGTTTTAACTGGCAATAGCTGCAAACACTAGAAATGGGCTATTTTGGCCACAGAGATATGCAGCGAGCCCAAGCTCCATTCACCAAAGGGTCTCATCTCAAAACCCTCGCATCAGTACCACATACACAACAAAAACCTGATGAAAAGGTAAAATTGATTCTCTCACTCTTAAAAACAAAACAACAGGGGCTGGAGCGGTGGCTCAGCGGTTTCGGTACTTGCCTAGCAAGCACAAGGACCCGAGTTCAAACCCCAGCACCACGTACACAACTAAGTGTTGGAGCAACTAAAAAGGACATGTGTAAAACCAAATGAAGTAGTTTCTCTCTTTCTCTGTCTCTCTCACAGTCCCTCTATCTTAAAAAAAAAAAACACACAACAACAAAAGAAACATGTTAGTAGGTAAGGAAGGGGGTTCTGAGGGCTTTAGGCAGCGGCCCAGGGTGAAGTCGAGGATTTAGGGGTGTCTAAGGAAGGTCTTGAGAAGCAGCTCTGGAAAGACTCTGTCCACACCCTGAAGCCAGGGAGGGACGCGCCCTGCGAAGATGCAGCAGCCAGAGTTCCAAAACTGCCTCCTACTACGCATCCACTGTAGGCCAGGCCCTGTGCTGGTACCAAAGAGTCCCAGAGCGACATTCCAGTAGAATTAAAGTAAGTAGCGTCCCGCAAGTCTGTGCCCAGCACTGATTCCTGCTCCTTCAGTTCAAAAGGACTGGCGGCCTCCCTAGCACCTTTGTCCAAGACCAGGAACAAACTCAGTCCTCTCCTGGACAACACAGAAACTGTCTGCACTCACTGACCGAACTCATATTAATGGCAATATTCCTGCCTGACCCCATGCTGGGCTTTTCAAAGGGGGATGGACCCTAACTGGCAAGGAATCTCACTTTCATTTAAGAGGAAGGGAGAAGAGGAGCACTTAAACTCCACTCCATCCGGGAGCTGGCAGCACATGGGCCTCCTGCGGAGGAGAAGGGGAGGGACTCTGTCCCTACCTGCCATAAGAGAGAAACTTGCTTGGTTTCCTGAAAAAGAACAAGGAGAGTGGGAGGCCCTCTGGCTTCCACACCAAATTGGAGGCATTTTATTGTCCGGGCTTAATACACAGACACCCCACCCTTCCTGCCTAATAACCGAGGTGCTAAGTGCTCATTCCCACGGGCTGTAACCCAGGAAACATTCCTGTGGCCAGCTTGGGCAACTCCAGGAACTGTTTGCTTATTGATTAGAAAGAAAAGTCTCCCTCTGGAGCATAGCACAGTACCTGCCCACTTTTCCTTTCTGGTAGGTTCCCGGAGGCCAGGGAGGGCCCCATGTTCTGAATTCCAAAGCACCTGAGTCCCCACCCCCAGGCCCCATTTACTCCTCATAGGAAGGGGCAGCTGACAGCCTGAGCAGGACAATTGGATCCAAGAACCTCAGGTGCCTCTCCAGGACTTTAATTCTCACTTGCAAAATAAGGCACATTGACCAAAAATTCTACCGTCTCTATTCAAGGTCTAAAACACCTAGGCTTGGGCCCTGCCCCCAGCTAACTGAATCCAGATGTCCAGGGAGAGCCCAGGCATGGGTATATTTAAACCTTCCCCAGGCACTTGCAGGAAAGGCAAAACCAGCAACTCTCCCATTTGCCCTGGACTCTTGAATCTTCTTGTGCCTGGAGAAAAAGGACCAATCACCTCCTTCGTCACCTTATGTTCAAGGGTGTCTTGTCATCTATTTTTTGTCCCAAATCAAGTTTTGACTATTTGTTTATTTAGGTACTGGGGGTTGAACTCAGGGGTGGTTTACCACTGAGTCACATCTCCAGCCCTTTCCATTTTTTTATTTTAAGACAGGGTCCTGCCAAGTTGCTAAGGACCTCACTAAGGTGTTGAGGCTGGACTGGATTCTCCTGCCTCAGGCTCCCAAGCCTGGGACCACAGGTGTGTGTGCACCACTGGCCAGGCCAAGTTTTGGTTTTAATTTCAACAGCGGGACCTTGTGCATAATAAAGGGAGAAAATTACAAAACACAGATGATACAGCAGAATTATTTACAATAGCCAAATGATTATCAGCTGATAAATGGGCAAATAAGATGTGGTGTATTCATAGAATGTTATTTGACAAAAAAAAAAAAACTAGCAACACACGCTACAACATAGACAAGCCTATTAAGCATTAGGCTAAGCAACCAGATCCAACACCACATTTTACCTGATTCCACCTACTACATATGAAATGTCCAGAACAGGTTAATCTCCAGACCACTGGAAATTAGAGGTTGCCCAGGGCTGGGAGGAAATGGTGGGGTGTGGGCACTACTGGGGCAGCAATGGGGGAGCAGCTTCTTTGGGGGTTGGTGAAAATGTTTTAAAATTGATGTGACGATTGCTAATTCTACAAACAATATTAACAGCCACTGAATTCTACATTTTGAATGGGTATACCATATGACATGTGAACTGTATTTCAATAAAGATGTTACCAAACAAAAGAAGAGGCCAGGTGTGTTGGCAGATGGAGGTAGGAGGATTGAGAGTTGAAGGTCAGCCTCGGCAACTTAGTGAGACCCTGTCTCAAAACATAAAAAGGAGCTGGGGATGTGGCTCAGTGGTAAAGCACCCCTGGGTTCAGTTCCGGTACCGGGGGAGGGGGAACGGCAAAAAAGCACAAAATACTTGAGTCCATCTATGCAGAGGAGCCTCAGCTAACACCTTTTAGGTGTTCCTTACACTCCAGTCTACTGCCCGTTTCCTAACTCAATCACTCCCCCTCTGCATCCTATTTCTCCAAAATTAGGGGCTAGACATTAATATATTTTTTGCCTCATTTTTTTTATTAGATGGATATAGAGATACAATTGAGGGGGGAACATTATCAAACATTCAAGAACCAATGTATATATACTTTGTTATCCAGGGCTAATGCCATATCATGGAACATTAATATATTTTCAAAGACCTACCTATCTAATTTTCTTTGTTCACACTCTTTTTTTTTTTTTTAAAGATAGAAGGACAGTGAGAGAGAAAGAGAAAGGGAGGGAGGGAAAGAGAGAATCAATTTTATTGGTCTCTCATGCAGCTCTCATTGCTCTGAGACTTTGCTGTGTACGTGGTGCTGGGGTTTGACTCGCGTACTTGCACATGCCAGGCAAGCGCCCTAACCGTCAAGCCACTGCTCCAGCCCCACACCCATTTTTTAAAAATATCAATCTTCAAATTATAAAATCAACCTATTAAGGTATTAGGATGGATAAATTACATAGAGTTACTCAGTGATAAAAAGGAATAAAATATGAATAAATGCAATGTCACAGATGAACCTTGATAGTGCTACACTACAAGAAAGAAACCATTCATGAAAGGACTACATATGTCTCTTACTTGAAGATTCTAGAAAAGTAGAGACAGAAAGCAGATGCATGGTGACCTGGAGCCGGGGGCAGGTGGGGGCTTGACTGCCAATAGGTCCAAGGGAACTTGTGAGGGGACAGAAATCTGAAACTGGGTTAGGTGATGGCTGAACAGCTGAGTATATTTATAAAAATTATCCAGTGTACATACACTCAGTATAAAAGTGCAGTATGTAAGTTACATTTCATTAAACCAGTAAGAAATACAGTTATTAGGGTTTCTTTTGAGGACCCCATGAGTCAAAGT
Source organism: Aplodontia rufa (assembly GCA_004027875.1). NCBI lineage: Eukaryota > Metazoa > Chordata > Mammalia > Rodentia > Aplodontiidae > Aplodontia > Aplodontia rufa. The sequence continues at coordinate 20,278 of PVKS010030014.1, read as the reverse complement.
TCCACAGTTCAAAAAAGACAATCTAGAGGTTAAAGCAGTGGCTCAGTAGTTACGATGCTTGCCTGGCATGCACAAGGACATGGGTTGGAACCCCATCACCATGTACACAACGACGTACACAACGAAGTGTTGGAGCAACGCAAGCCACATGAGAAAATAAATAAAATTGATTCTCTTTCTCTCTCTCTCTCTATATCTTTCTTTAAAACAAAAAAAAAAATTATACACCCAGTAATGCCAAGGTTATGAATAAATAAATGAGTGAAAAGAGAAACCATAAATAATCGTTAACAACAGTCATAAAAGTAAAAATAGTTCACGCATTGGCAGTCACTGCATGGGTGTGAGCGCCACACTGACCCTCAGGCTGCTGTGAAGCAGGTAGAGTTTCTGATCCTCTTGATGCTGACAGAGGCTCGGAAAGGTTTAAAGTCACCTGCTCAACCTCCTCAAAGTCACACCTCTGAAGTAACCATCATACCTGGGACTAGCCCAACACCAAAGCTGCTGTTCTAACCTAAACTGCCCTGCCTAGAGGAGGAAGGAACACCCCGGCGGGATGGGTAGACGTCTAAGCTGGAGGAAGACGAAAACCAACGTGGTCTCTGCAAAGAGCACAACCCAGAGAGATACAGGGCCACATCTCCAAAGCCTGAGAGGACACAGAGCTGTGCCAACACTGAAGGAGAAAACACAGGAAAAAATTCTGAATCTTTCGTCTTTTTTTTTCTTTTTTTTTTTTTTTAAGAAAGAGAAAATCTGGGGCTGGAGCAGTGGCTCGGTGGTTACCTCGCAAGTGCGAATACGCGGGTTCAAACCCCAGTACCATGTACACAATGAAGTGTCTGAGCAACGAAAGTCCATGAAAAACTAAATAAAATTGATTCTTTCTCTCTCTCTCACTGTCCCTCTCTCCTTCTTAAAAAAAAGAAAATCAACTTTATTTTTTCATCTGGTTTTAGTTTTTCCGGCGCTTAGCGTGAATGTCAGCTCCTCTGCATGCCAGGCAAGCGCTCAATTTTTGCTTTTGCTTTCAACGTTGCTCAGGCTGGTTAAAAGCACCAGGGCTCAGGCACCCCTCCTTCCTCAGCCTCCTGAGTAGCTGGGACTATAGCAAACTTGAAATCTTTGAATCATTCAATAATTCAAGAACGAGATCTGGAAACTCTTCTACAAAGAACGAACACAAGGCCGGCACTATTTCCAAAGTTGTGCTGGAAAAGCGCAGACCTTCTGCCTCTGACCTTTGGAACAAAACTCCTCCAACAGCCCCAAAGGATGGAAGCCAAGAGGCAGAACTGCGGCATTTCCCACAGACTCCAGGTCACATGCACTTGCAGATGACTGCAGGACAAGCTCCCACTCACCCAAGAGAGCCTACAGGAGGCGGCTTGTTCTTCAATGGACCCTAGCATCATCTTTCATCATCTTCAGCAAGTGAATGCTGGTGCGAAAGGCAGCTATTTCCAGCAGGGTTTGCTAAACTGACAACCAACGCCATACGAAAAAGGGGAGAAAGGGAAATAGAATGGGATGCTCACTTTAAGAATTCCACGTAGGAGCAGGGCTTGGTGCACCTACCTGTAATTCCAGTGGCTTGGGAGGCTGAGACAGGAGGATCACAAGTTCAAAGCTAGCCTCAGCAACTTAATGAGATCCTATCTCAAAATAAAAAATAAAAAGGGCTGGGGATGTGACTCAGTGGCTAAACACCCCTGGGTTCAATCCCTGATTAAAGAAAGAAAGAAAGAAAGAAAGAAAGAAAGAAAACAAATTTGTAGGAAAAAAATAAAAATAAGAAAAAATAGCACAAAGACCAAACGCAGACTTCGGTGTTTGGGGACTACAGCCACAGGTCATGTAGCAAACTCTTTCTATAAGATACCATGGAAGGTTGCTATGGTACCTGTGCCAGCAGTAATTTTCAAACTTTTTCTTTTTTAAGAGAGAGAGAGAGAGAATCCGTTTTATTTATTTTTTCCTCGATTTTTATTTTCTGACACTTGGTTGTATAGTGGTGCTGGGGTGCAAACCCAGATCCTCATGCATGCCAGGCGAGTGCTGTAACCGCTGAGCCACCACTCCAGCCCAATTTTCAACCTTTTTACTTTCCAGGCTGCAGCGCTTGCAAAAAAAAGACTCCATGATACATTTATCAGGCATGTCTCTACTTTCCAATGTGATCCATAATTGGAAACCTACATACACATAAAATGACGTATGTAAAAGGTTTTTTACTAAGGCATTGTTTGTGGTAGAGAAACATGTGAGACAACCCAAGTATCCATCAATAGAGGATTAGTTAAATAAATTATGGAATCCTCTTACAGTGAAATATTATGCAGCTATAAAACAAATGCAAGCCAGGCATGGTGGTGCATGCCTGAGAACTCGAGAGGCTGAGGTAGGAGGATCACAAGTTCGAGGTCAAACTCAGCAATTTAGTGAGGCCCCAAACAACTTGGTGAGACACAAAATAAAAGATAAAAAGGACAGGAGATGCAGCTCAGTGGTAAAGCACCTTTGTATTCAATCCACAGTACCAAAGGGAGGTGGGGAGCTGGGGATGTAGCTCAGAGATAGAATACAACTGGGTTCAAACCCCAGCACCACATAAAAGAATAAAAAATCTCTTTGCTCTTTAAGCCCTGCTATGGCATGTACTTCAACATTATATATATAAAATATCATAAGATGATAAAAGCCTTTTGTGACCTAGTGCATGGCAGGCAAGCACCGTAACCACCGAACCACCACTCCAGCCCCATGCCTGGCATATTTTACACAATTCTTTTCTTTTCTTCTTTTTAAGCAAACTTATGGGCTGGAGCGGTGGCTCGGTGGTTATGGAGCTTGCCCAGCATGCACGAATACACAAGTTCAAACCCCAGCACCACATACACAACAAAGTGACAGAGCAACGAAGGCCATATGAAAAACAAAATAAAAATTGTTTCTCTCTCTCTCTCTCACTGTCCCTCTCTATTTAAAAAAAAAAAAAAAAAGCAAACTTATTTTTGCAAATACTCAGAGGAGTTGAGAATAAGTCAGAGGCCAATCAGAAGGCACCTCATGCCAGGTGCAGTGGCACATGCCTATAATTCCAGTTATCCAGGGAGCTGAGGCAGGAGGACCACATGTTTGAGGCCAGTCTCAGAAATTTAAAGAGACCCTATTGCAAAATAAAAAAAATATAGAAAGCCAGGGATGTAGCTCAGAGGTAAAGTGCACCTGGGTTCAACCTCTAGGAACGAGCACATGCGCGCGCGCACGCGCGCACACACACACACACACACACACACACAGCACACTATGCCTACCCCCAGGGAATTGAGACCCCTCTGAGAATCTCAGCAACACAGGATACGTGAGGCTGGAGAGAAGGAGGATGACCCACATGTGAGCGGAAAAGGAAGGGCCACAGCAGGCAGCAGGCCAGTCAGCTGCTCTAGTGGGAAGCAGCATGCCAGATGCCAGGTCAGGTGACCAGACTCTCCCTGAAGGCCAGACCCTTGCCTTTTTTCTGGGTAAGCATTCCCATCTACAATGTGCAGGGGCTGACCTGCACCAGCACAGATGTGGGGTTCAAAGGCCTTGGGGGTCATGGCAAGCAGGCACTGGTGTGAGTTTTTTGGCAGCCAGTCTGACCATGTTCATAGGTTTCACATGTGTGAATCCTGCCTTCCAACAAAGCCCATTTCTAGCACTTTATCCTGCTGATGGTTTCAGGCATCTGCAGGTGAACAAGGAGTCAGCACATGCTTATTCAGATGGACAAGACAGAAACAGCATTCACAGAGGGTTAATTAACTGATGGCATCTATTCACAAGACAAGTTTGCAGAAATCAAAATGCACGCGGTTGTTTAAATAGAATCAAATAACTGGGCGTGAGGTGCTACATGCCTGTAATTCCAGCTACTCAGCAAATAAACGCAGGAGAATCCCAAGTTCAAGGCCAGTCTTAGATACCTTATCTTAAAACAAAATTTTTAAAAATGGGGCTGGGGACTAGAGAGGTGGTTCAGTGGTCAAGCACTTGCCTGACATGTGTGAGAACCCAAGTATGATCCCCAGCACCACCTGCACAAATAAATATTAAAAAAATAAATAAATGGGGATAGAGTGGTGGCTCGGTGGTTATGGCTCTTGCCTGACAAGTATGAGGTACTTGGGTTCAAACCCCAACACCACATACACAACTAAATGTCAGAGAAACAAAAGCTAACTGAAAAATAAAGTTAATTCTCTTTTTCTCTCTGACTCTCTCCCTTTCTCTCTTTAAAATATAAATAAACAAATAAATAAATGGGGGCTGGAGAAGTGGGTCAGAGGTAGAAAGTTTACCTGGCATACACAAGGACCCAGGTTTGAACCCCAGGACCACATACACAACTGAGTGTCAGAGAGAAACCATGCATGAGAACCTGGGTTTGATCCCTGGCACTGCAAAATAAGTAAATTTAACTAAATAACTTAAAAATCTTTTAAAGCAAAAATAAATAAACAAACATATTTTAAAGCAAACAAAGGCATTGAAGAAAAGAAGCTTAGACTGTCTTCAGAAGGATATGAGACAGGGGGACAGTGACTGTCTCAGGAGATGAGCTGCTGTTATGGGGGTTAGAGACGGGAGGGGCACTTTCTTCCTTTTTTTTTTTTTTTTAAGAGAGAGGGACAGTGAGAGAGACAGAGAGACAGAGAAAGAGAGAAACAACTTTATTTAGTTTTTCACATGGCCTTAGTTGCTCCCACACTTAGTTGTGTACGTGGTGCTGGGGTTTGAACCCAGGTCCTCGTGCTTGCCAGGCAAGCGCCGAAACCACTGAGCCACCGCTCCAGCCCCACTTTCTTCCATTTTTGAATCATGTTAACTGCTTGGTTTTATTTTCCTGTCTTCATATAACATTTTTCTTTTCTTTAATCAGAGAGCTGAGCTGAGGAAGGACTGTGATTCGTTGACTATAAAATCAATGAGTGACCAACTCAGGTGCCATGTCTTCCAAAACCCGAAATGCTGACTTCAGTTGCATTATCAGAAATAAGACACTCAGGACATGGGAGTCTGTGGGCTCTGTTCTGTCTGATTCTATTTGTGGTTTGAGAAGAACATTCTCAGGGTTGTAATCTAATGCTCTAAATGATGGATGTCATTTTTCTGTCCAAGAGTCATGTTTTAAGAGGGACACTGACCTCTGGGTCTGGTCCAGGGGCAAAGGAGCAAGATGCTAAGTAGCCCTAATGTGGAGGGAGGCACAGAAAGGGAAAGGAAACAGTATCTTTGTTTTCAGGATTTATAAAAACCCGACTCCTTCGAGAAGAATAGTTCCAATGATACCAGAGGGTAAGTTAAGAGGAGAAAGAGCAAGACAACCCAAATAGAGAAGGGAATTTCTTATGCTAAAAGCTGACATCAAAGAAAACAGAACCCCCAGCCTCCTGAAGGCTCCTCTCTCCAAGTATCAGCACAGGAGGCTGCACCAGGTGTGGCCTTGCATGGCACTTCCGGCTGGTACCCAGCTCGGAGACTAGACACATCTGGACTCTAATTTGAACTATGTATGCTTCTACTTAGTTGTGAGCCTTCAAGAAAATTCATTAGGGAGCTGGAGAGGTGGCTCGGTGGTTACAGCGCTTGCCTGGCATGCGCAAGTACAGGAGTTCAAACCCCAGCACCACGTACACAACTAAGTGTCGGAGCAACGAAAGCCATGTGAAAACTCAATAAAAATTGATTCTGTCTGTCTCTGTCCTTCTCTCTTTAAAAAAAAAAGAAAAAAGAAAGAAAAAAAAAGAAAATTCATTAGGTTTGGAGTCTCAGTTTCCTCATTCTAAAATAAAGGATCCCAGGGAAAACTGAAGACAGTTCCTATAGGTGAGCATTAGATATGGATGGCATTTGCAGAGCTGGAAACTTCTGCAGCTGCTTTGGAGGTCACCCTGCAGGACAGGCTGTGCAGACTTGGCAGGGCAACAAGCCCAGGGCTTTCTGGGGAGGCTAGAATATCAGCAGTGCCTCCCCCTGGCTCAGCCCACACCCCCAGGACTGGCCACTCCTGCTTGCGGGTGTGGCGGCCCTTGTCTGCGGGGAGTGCCCACAGAGCCAGAGGAAGCTCTGAACTTGAGAAAGTCAATCCTTCCCCACCTCTTCTGACAAAGTTTTGGTACCACAGGGAACAGCATCTGGCTACACCAACCACTCCCTTCTCAGGCCACCTGGAAACATCTCTGCAGACATAAAAGCAAGTTTCCCGGGTCGCTGTTCTGCTACGCCTGACCTGTTTCTTGAGGTCTTAGCAGTAAAAACATTAGAGTTGAGCCAGGGTTTAACAGGTCTGTGAATGAATGTAAAGAAGGCATGAGTCCCCTGGAATGGTGGGTGAGGACGTGGCGTGGGTGCCTTTGGGAGGATCCTTTGACAGTTTTTTTGTTTTGTTTTGTTTTAAGAGAAAAGGAGGGCTTGGAGCAGTGGCTCAGCGTTTTCGGCGCTTGCCTGGCAAGCACGAGGACCCAAGTTCAAACCCCAGCACCACATACACAACTAAGTGTTGGAGCAACTAAGGCCATGTGAAAAACTAAATAAAGTTGTTTATCTCTTTAAAAAAAAAAGAGAGAGAGAGAGAAAAGGACAGTGAGAGAGAAAGAGAAACAGAGACAATCAATTTTTATTGAGTTTTTCACATGGCTTTCGTTGCTCCAACACTTAGTTGTGTACGTGGGTGCTGGGGTTTGAACCCGTGTACTTGCACGTGCTGGGCAAGCGCCGTAACCACCGAGCCATCACTCCAGCCCCACTTTGACAGTTTCTTAAAGGGGTCTCAGATCCCAGAAGAGGCTCTCTGGATGACAGACATCCATCAAGGTTAAGATGAGTGTTGATGGTGGGAGAATGAAGAGGCCTCAGCTGTAACCTTGATATCTGGTTGTTCCCAATGTACGGCCTTCAACTCAAACCCTCTGAGCACCTGCAGGAAAAGAACTCCACGCCTCCTGGGACCCTGCTAAGAGCTGAGAACCATGAATCAGGGACAAAGCACAAGTGAAGAGCTGGGCAGGGTGGTCCAAAGGGGAAATGAGAGCAGAATGTGGAGAAGTCATGCATTCCAGTTCTCTCCCCACAGACCCAACGCATCCATTTCTAACTGCTCCCCCCTCCTTTTTGTGGTACTGGGAATCAAACTCAAAACTTGATGCTTCCAGGTATGGTTGTGCACACCTGTAATCCCAGCAGAGGCAGGAGGATCACAAGTTCGAGGACAGCCTCATAAATTTAGCAAGTCCCTCAGCAGCTTTGCAAGACCCTATCTCAAAATAAATAAAATTTAATATAAACAAATAAAGAGCAAGGGGCTAGGAATGCGGCTCTGTGGTTAAGCTCTGTGTATCATCCTCAGTACAAAAAAAATTAAATTAAATTAAATAATGGTGCAGGCTAGGAAAGTGCTCTACCACTGAGCTCTGCCCCCAGCCTCGACCAATTTATCTCTTGGTGCCTGGACTATGGCAACAGCCTCCTCCCAGCCTTCCCAACTCTGGCTCAGGCTCTTCTCTGCACTGTAGCCCCTGTGGGAAGTGAGGTGCCTTTACTCCGAATCTCCCCCTTTCTCTCAGAATAAAAGCCCAACTCCCCACAATGAGGTTGCAGCCAAATCTGTCACCCCCTGCCCTCAGCTCACTCAACCCCCTGCCCTCAGCTCACTCAACTCTGCTCCAGCCAGCCCCCCACCTCACCCACCTGTCCAAGAGTGCACGTGCTTGCCCTCTGCCTGGAATGTCCATCCTGAGATGAGGGTGCGTCTCCCAGCTCCCTTCCAGCTAGCTCTTTGCTAAAACACTCTGCCTTGCTCTGAGGGCACCTTCGAGCTGGCCCTGATCACTGGATTTTAAATGACAGCCCTGTGCCTCCAGCACTTTCTTCATCCTGCTTTTTTTCATTTCTCCATAGCATTTACCACCTCATTATATATTCACAACTAAGGGACCTTGGGGTCAGCCCAACAGAAGAGGGGCAAGCGTCCTCTTAAGCCGGGAGTGCTCATTACGACATTCCAAGCTGGCTAGGACTGCACCTCATCCTAGTATCCATGGTCACCTCTAAGTGCTGAGTTAACCCTGTGAGAAACGCCACACAGAGGCTCAGTGAATGTCCACTATCCTGAAAGAGGTAGGTACTGTACTATCCCCACTTTACAGGTGAATAAACCAAGACAGGTGAAATGATTTGTCCAAGGTCATACAGTAGCCAAACAGAGACATCCTGCTGGGCTCCAAGGTCAGTCTCTTTAACTCCACCTTGTCCACCTTGTGCTGCCTGTATAATTTGTTCTGTGTGCACCTCCCCCTGCTCCTCTCTGTACACTCCCTTCACAAAGTCACCAAAACGGGGTGGCAGGTTCCAGACAGAGGCAGTTTATTCCTGAGACAAGCCACAGAGGCATCTTGTTAAATCCCACACTGCAGACAGAAGGCAAAAAGTGCCCATCAGGGCCGGGTACAGTGGCGCATGCCTGTAATCCCAGTGGCTTAGGAGACTGAGGCAGGAGGTTCGCAAGTTCAAAGCCAGCCTCAGCAACTTAGCGAGACCCTGTCTCAAAATAAAAAAATAGAAAAGGCCTGGGGATATGGCACATTGGTTAAGCGCCCCTGGATTCTAATCCTGATATTAAAAAAATAATTTTTTTTTGAAGTGCTGATGGAACAGACGAGGCCTTGTGGGGATTTCAACAGCACAGGAATTGGATCCAATGGCTGTAAATAAGTTGGCTGAACACCTTGACTAGTCGGCCTTCGCAAACCGGAAAGGCCAATGGGCCATTTCCAAAGTCTTAGCTTGCTTAAATAAGAGCAAAACCTTTGGATGTAATTTCCAGAGGAAATCCTATCTTCTGACATGAGAAGGTAGGCCAGGGATGTCAAGAAGACAAAAGCCTTTCTCCGGCTCGATCAATTCCATGGAAAAACCATGCATTAACTAACTGATGCTGCTTTAAATACCTTCCCCTCTCAGTCTTAATGCGCCACTCTGCTGATGGGGCAGGATTTCAGACCAGTCAGGTTACAGCTTTCTCTTTTCAACACCCTCTTAAGCCATTAGCTTAGGCTCATCTGCAAAGCCTGCCTGCCTGCTTTTTGATTACACAATATATCAAACTCATCTGGGGTGTCCACTTCCTTCGCCAGGTAGGTAGTTTCCCAGAATGCCTTCTGTTTATGGGAAGGCTGCAAACCAAGGCCCTACACATGGTATGGGCCAGGCAGAATCACTGGACGTTAGGGGTCATTTGCTAAAAAAGCTCAGAACAGTAGCTCTACTAACCCGATCCAGAACTGTTTTGCTAATGATCTTATTCCCTACCTTGGTATTTTCTAAAAAGTGAAGTACAATTAACATAACTCAAAATTCCCCCTAAGTGTCTAATCTCAGTGGTTTTCTGTATATTCTTTGATTACACAACCATAAGTAATTTCTGATTCCACAACACTTCCATTACCCCAACGAGAGATTCTACCTGTTAGCAATCATTCTCAGATCCTCTCCTTCTCCAGCCCCTGGCAATCCCTAGATTGCTTTCTGTCTCTATAGATTTGCCCATTCTGTTTATTTCATATACAAATGGTGCCTGATTTGCAATGGTTCATTTTTTTCCAACTTTTTTTTTATTTTAATTTTTTTCCAGGCTGGCAAAATGCAGTGTGCAGCACAATCACTGTAATTTGTTGCTAAGCTGTGATGTTTGGCAGGTTAGGTGCATTAAGTGCATTTTTCTACTTAGGACCCAATCCTATCACAAATTGAGAAGCATCTGTAAGTGAAATTGTGCAATATGTGATCTTTAGTGTCTGGCTTCTTCACATACCATGTTTCAATTTTATCCACATTATACTATATGCTTCATGCTTTTTTATAGCTCAATAATATTCCTTGATATAGATATACAACCTTTTGTCTGTTTATCAGGTGTTGAACATTTGGGGTGTTTGGGCCACTGTGAATACTGTTTTGAACATTTATGTACACATTTTTGTCTAGACATTTACCTGCAATTATCTTGACTGTATTCTTGGGAGTGCAATTGCTGGGTCATATGTAATTCTACAGTGAACCTGCTGCGGTCACACTGACTTCCATAATGGACACAGATTTTACATTCCTGCTGGCAGCCTGTAAGCAAGTGGGTGAGAGAGTGCTCCAGTTCCTCCACATCCTTGCTGACACTGCCCTTCTGTTTCCTACTGAGTGATGTGTTCTTATGGTAGCTTTGCTAATGGTCTTTTAACTTTCCTAGAACAACACCCAATAAGCACTGCCTTTGGTGGTGACATTTTCTATAGGACGCTAAGTGCCAGGCCCATTATATCCATTCTCTAATGTTCACAGTAACTGCCAGGTGTGGTGGCTCATGCCTGAAATTCCAGCAGCTCAGGAGGCTGAGGCAGGAGGATTCCAAGTTCCAGGCAGCCTGGGCAGTTAGTGAGGCCTTGGCTCGAAATAAAATTTTAAAAGAGGGCTGGGGATATACTTAGTGTTAAAGTGCCCTGAGTTCAATCTCCAGTATTCCAAAACACTGTTGCCTCTTTCACAGGGGAATAAACACAGGAGTAGGGACACTGGGTGGCAACTGAAGTCAGACCACCTGGAGGACTGGCATTTGAGCTCCACTACTCGACCTCCAATGAAGTTTAAAAAACCTGTCCTCTCTAAATTCCAATTTCCTAACATATAATGGATCAAACGGCAATCTCTAAATCACAGAACTATTGT
>PVKS010030013.1:0-24810 GCA_004027875.1 Aplodontia rufa | reverse complement strand
CAGATTCTTTTTTTTTTTGGGGGGGGAGGGAGTTAAAGTGCAGTTTTTTTCATTTTTTTATTTTTTATTTTTTGAATATGGACTTACATTGAAGGGGAATCATTATCAAGCAGTCAAGAACAAATGTATATTCACATAGTTAGCCAAGGCTGATGCCATGTCATGGTTTCCCTCCTTGGGTTCCCCATGGCTCTATGTTTCCCCCAATTGAATCCCTGTGTTAAATTGACTGACTTCTCATAGAGGTTGGAAATTTCCCTCTGAGTTGATTCTCCCATACTCCCTTCCTCCAGTCTCCTTGATATCCTTTCTAATCCCTCCCCCCTCCTTGCCCCCTTCCCTACATCTCCAGGTATTGTAGGCAAGGTTTCCCCTGTTTGTGTAAAAATTCATATATGTTGAGGTTATTATTAGCTTGGCTATCTATTGTATTGTTTCTGGTTGTATTCTAGCTTCCACAAATGAGAGAAAACATTCAGCACTTGAGTCTCTGAGATTGGGATACTTCACTCAGCATAATTTTTTCCATCTCAATCCATTTGGCTTCAAAAGCCATAATATCATTTTCTCTGATAGCCAAGTAGTATTCCATTGTATATATGTACCAAAATTTTTGAATCCACTCCTTGAGTGAGGGGTATCTGGGTTAGTTCCACAATCTAGCTATAGTAAATTGAGCTGCAATAAACATTGATGAAGCTATATCTCTATAATATGCTGATTCTAACTGTTTTGGGAAAATACCCAGGAGTGGGTAACTTGGTCATAAGGTGATTCCAGCCCTAATTGGAGACTTTCAAAAAATTGTTGGGTCTTCTAGGTAGCAAATAGAAACAACTTGACTTCTTCTTTTCCTATAGGAATTCCTTTGATTTCCTTCTCTTTTCTGATAGCTCTGGCAAGGGTTTCAAGGACTGTATTGAATAAAATTGGTTAAAGTGGAAAGTCTTGTCCTGTTCCTGAATTCAGAGGAAATGCTTTCAGTCTTTCTTCATTGAGCATAATGTTGGCTATGGGTCTGTCATAAATGGATCAGTTAAAGTATCTTCCCTTGATTCCTATCTTCTCCAGGGTTTTGAGCATAAAGGGGTGTCGAATTTTATCAGATGACTTTTCTGTAGCAATTGAGATGATTATATAATTTTTATTTTTAATTTTGTTTAAGGGGTGAATTACATTTACTGATTTGCATATGTTGAACCAGCCCTGTTTTCCTGGATTGAAGTCCACTTGATTATGATGTATTATCTTTTTAATGTACTTTTGGATCCGATTAGCTAGAATTTTATTAAGGATTTTTGCATCTATGTTCATCAGGGAAATTGGTATGTGGTTTTCTTTTCTTGATGTGTCTTTGTTGGATTTTGGTATTAGTATAATATTTGCTTCATAAAAAGTGTTTGGGAGTGCTCCCACCCTTTCAATTTCTTGGAAGAGCTTATAGCGGATAAGTCTTCTATAAAAATGTGGTAGAATTCTGCTGTATATCCTTGGCTTTTCTTTTTTGGAAGAGCTGATTGTTGCTTCAATTCCACTACCTGAGATAGGTTGGTTTAGATTTTCAATGTCCTCTGGTGTTAATGTGTGGCCACAGATTCTTGAAAACAAAGTTTTCTTTGGCTAACCCAGTTATCCAATTGAGTTTTTCCATATTTAGAGCTTTCAGAAAGTTTTCTCCCTTTGCTTTCTAACCCCAAAATCACATGCATCCCTTAGCCCAAAAGCAAGCTTATCCCTTTCAAGTGGCACTGAAGAGAATTCTTACAGAATCCAATTATTTTCAAGGAAGAGTATTTATCTTCAGCATCTTCTCTAATGTCAACCATACTTTCTTACAGCATTCCTGTAAGTTGGAAATTAGTGCCTCTTAAAAGTCCTTCCTTCAAACCACCACAATCAGAATCACCTAGGATACTTGTGAAAATGCAGATTCCTGGTGCCCGATTCAAAGCTTCTAATTCAGATCCTCAGGATTTCCTTGAGAATCTAAATTGGATGCAATGACATGTGTCTGAGATTGCAGGCACTCGGGATTGAGGTCGAAGGATTGCTAGTTTGAGGCCAACCTGGACAACAGAGGGAGATCCTGACAAGACCAAAAAAAGAAAAGACAAGAAAAAGAATCTACAATTTTATCAAACTCCAAAAGTTTGAGAACCTAGCTAATCCAATATGTGATACTGTGATATTGCCAGAGAATGTTTTCAGTTGTGTTTTCTTTCCGAGCAAAGTGACTATAATGATCACATCTAAGACAGAAAGTTCCTTTTAGTATGGCAGTTTCCTTGCTGGGAAGCCAGGCTTATGTGGCTTTGCGTGGGGAGGTGAAGGAGTCTGAATGAGAAGTGTCATTGTTTTTCCAGACCTATGGAATAAACCATCTGAATGGGAGGACACCACGAGGAAAAGTAAAATATTTGAACTTGTCACCAACACATATTATTGATCCGATCCTAGGGAGTTTATGTCTCACGACCAGGGGACAAGCTTTTTTCTTTTTTTCTGTACAGGTGAAGTTAGTAAAATATTTTACAGTTTATGGGCTATTTGATCATGACATTGATTATGCAATTTTGTGAAAGCAGAAGTGGGTAATGTGTAGACATAGGGGTGGGGCTATGTTCTAATAAAACTTTATTAATAAGGGAATTTGAATTTCCTACTTTGCATATGTAACAACTTCTTGTTTTTATTTTTAATTATATATAAAAATCATTTTTGGTTCACAGGACTACATCAAAATAAACAGTAGACAGAATTTTGCCCACTCACAGCAACTTTTCAATCCCTGCTCTGAGTTATTTTCAAAATCTAATTTCATCTGTAGGACACATTAAACCTCAGACTGGGGGCTGGAGCGGTGACTTGGTGGTTACAGTGCTTGCCCAGCATGCGCAAGTACACGGGTTCAAACCCCAACACCCATGTAGACAACTAAATGTCAGAGCAACGAAAGTCACGTGAAAAACTCAATAAAAATTGATTCCCTCTCTCTCTCTCTCTCTCTCTATCCTTTTCTAGTTAAAAAAAAGAAAGAAATAAAACACCTCAAACTGTTGGTCTCCCTAGTACATTTTCTGGTACTGAAGGTCTGGGGCATGTCCCAGTGAAGTACATTTCTGAGAAATCTTAGATGGATTCAATGAACTTTAAGTTCCAGGTAAACTAAGGTGATTAATTTCTAATGTGCACCTTATTTTGTCAATGTAGAACATTTTGATTTTTGTATTAAGTCCTATTTTGGAAAGAACAAGAATAACTCCATGATAGAGGCAGCTGTAATAGAATACTTTTGCATAGAAATTGTTTGGAGCTGGCTTAGACTCGCTTACAACAGCAGAGGTGGAGATGTGGAGGATTTCTTGGCAAAAGCAACCTGGGAGGAGAAGAAAGTAACAGAAACAGGGTGGAGAGTCCTTGTTACCATTACATTAAGAACAGGTTTGTCTGATTCACGCTGACCTTAAAGTAATCTAATAAAGAGGCTGGAACAGTTCCATGTGAATCATGTTCACTGAACTCCAAGTTATTATTGTTATTTTCATTATTGAGGAAACAAAAATTATTGTGCGGTCAAGTAATTGGTTGACAATTCTAAGAAACTACAAAAAAAAAAAAAAATCAAAAGACCAGACCCTTCTGTTTTCAGCTTGTATGCTGGGGATGGAATGCAAGGAGCTTGGCTTCAACAGTTCCACCTAGTGCCTAGAGATCAAGGGCTGAGGGTGGGAAGTAAAAGGATGTCTACTGTCACTTTGTGTCTCACTTCTACCCCTAACTTATCACTCCTGCTTCCTCTGGGACCTGTCATTTTCAAATATTCCCTCTCTCCACCGGCACAATTTCCAGTCTTTTGTTCCTACTGACTCCTGCATTTTTCTTTCCAAACATAAGCAGTCCTAAAAGATTAACCCTTCACCTAAAGCATGCTGTTTCCTTAGGATTACACCCTAAATAATTTATTTCAATAAAAGCCAGATGTGGTAGTAAAAGAAGATTCACCAGATGAAGAAAGGTAGAAATGTGTATTCAAATTTGATTCTAGATCTGTATCTTGAATGTTTCTCTAAGGTCCATGTAGACCTTTTAGTCTCCAGATTTGTGCTTCTGGAAGACGGTGGAGACTAAGAGGAGGGATCCTGTGAGAGACCACTGGAAGGGGTTTGGGGGACATATCCTGAACCGAGATTGCAGGGCCCAGATCTTTTCATCTTCTCTTTTACTTCCCAGCCACAATGTGAGCTCTGCTGCTCTGCCATGCCGGCCCACCATGATGTGCTGCTACAGGCTCAAAGCAATAGGGCCAAGCAATCATAGACTGAAACTTCCTGAGTTAAAACCAACCTTTTCTCTTTATAACAGATTATCTCAGAGATTTGTTATAGTAGTGAAAAGCTTAGCAACATATTTGCTGTAAAGCAATGTGGTCAGCCAACATCATCTGTGCTTTGGTAGAGACTTAAAGACAGAAAAAGGGATGGGGAAGCTTTACAGTGGAAACAAGGAAAGCTTCATGTGGGTGCAGATTGGAGACTGTGGGTGTAGGAAACTTGTTTGTTGTTGGGCTAACCAGAAGTGAGGCATCCTGTGGGATTGGATAGGGATACAAGCATGGCTTTATCTGGTTGGTGGTCCTAAGTTGAAAGGTAGGACAGCAGTTAAAAAGTCGCTAAACTAGACATTTGGCTGATTGTTACAGAAGTTATTTAGCTTCCTGGATTGTTACTAGGAATAGTAGTCTAGCTTCCTACTTCTGGTTTCCTGGAATCATTATTGTAGATAAGGGATTTAGTTTCCTTAGGTGGCTCCTGCATGTACTAGGGCAAAGTCCCGTTTTTATACCTGGTCTTAATATTGTCTGATTATTCAGTTTCACACTATATCTTTTGGGTTGATCTCCATAATCTAATTTGGCATAGTTAAAGTGCTAGGAGTGGACCCAAGCATGGAGCTTTCATGCAGTACCTCAATATATGTGATCAGGGAGTCCTCTTATTTTGTACATTTGAAGAAACTTCTCTTATATATTTTCACTTAAAATATGTTATGATATTTATTATCCATTTTGTACTGGTAATACTTTTAGGAAATGCTATACTGGGAAAACTGATAGTCAAAAGCTACCATCTCTTCTGAACTATCCATCGTAAAGGATCAAAGATAGCTTCTTAGACCTCTTTCTCTTTTTCTAACTTGATACTGCACTATGCCTTTGCTCAATCATTAGTTTCTTACTTGACAGATCTCCTATTCACACTTCCTCCAGTTTGGGGAATCATTAAGACTAAGCTCTTAGGCCAAAACTTCTTTTAAGAGCTTTTCTCCAAATGTTTGAAATATTCTCCAATTTCTATTGTCTCCTGAAGCTTATTCTTTATATAATTTGCCTTTAGCAAATTCAATGTTCCTCTTTTCTCTCCCTCTTCTATTTTCCAATAAAAGACATTGAGAATAAAGTTCAAAGACAAGGTTAGTCTCCCTTTTCTACTGGTGGAACTCTCAAAACATCAGAATTATAAGAGTAGACTATCATTTTGTCTTCAGGACTTTGGAAGTGGTGAGATTTTAGAAGTTGGTCTTGAGATCTCCTCTTCCCCCAACCCTGAATGGATGCTTACATCAGCTCTGCCTTTGAAATTGTGGCTAAACCCTCTTTTATATACCTGGTCTTTGCCTCCTTCTCCTGAAAGACTGGGGCAAGTTTTCTTGGTATGTTAGTGAGATTAGAAGCTCCCATTTGGAAGTCTAAGAAATGAATTAGATTCTCTGGGTCTAATTAGCTTTGTTAGCTAATAAATATATGTGTTTAGTGAATGTAGAGGAAATAAACGGAACAAGAAAAAGGAATAAGTAAGGGCCAGTTTAAGTAAAGGATAGGTACAGCTTAATGTGAGCAAAGTTGTCTATTATGGTTTCACACCTAGCAATAACAGGAGGGTTTAGATATCAAGTTCCTCATAACAAAAAAAAAATGCCATTTCACTTTTTTATTTTTTAACTGATAGTCCTCATATATACACTGTTGATCTTACAGCAAAGAGAAGTGAACCAAACTAGTATATGCATAATATTGAATATCTGGCCTAATCATAGTAGCACCTTATTTCCCAAAATAGTTATATTGTGTCCTCAACTCAGTACCATATCTTACTGCCAGTATACTTCAAATTCATCTCAGCTGACTTGCTTAAAATTAGATGTATTGACTTTTTTCTCAAACTGGCTTCCATGCTTAATATATTCAATTGCCTATTTCTGTCCTGGCTAAAGGAATTTGGGTGTCCTTATGAGCTTGTTACTTTTGTCTCATTACTTCTCTTCATCTATATTTTGCAATCACCCTCATTCAGTTAGTAACAAAGCACATCTGAATACTGTGACAGGAAGATCATGAGGAACAGGCTGAAATGATGGATACCTGATGAGGAAGACGGATCAACTGTTACTCGTGGATACAGATCGTTTTGATGGTAGAATCTTCCAATGGTATCATTTCCCTACATTTTGCTGCTTTTATAAGACATTCTTAAAGATTTGAGCAGTGGATTTTAGTTTACGTTTGCAAAAATTCCTTTAGATGTCAAATTCTAGAAAGAGAAAGTAGGACTAGAATTACAATGGCAACATAAACTTTTAAAATAACCTCACTTTTTCCTGGTTTAAAGTATGAAATTAAAAATTATGGGACCTTACATCCTTAGTATGTTTAGGTCAATGCATGCATATGGATGTGGACTATTTTTGTAAGGACTGTAGAGGAGTTCTTGGAATTGTGTTTTAATCTACTTTTTGGATATTTGGTTACAAATATAAAATGACAAAGGAAAAGCAGATTGAAAATATCTTGAAAAATTTCAGTGCACTCATTTAAACAAATTAATAAGCCATTAGAAATGACATTGACTAACCAGTCATTTTTCCCATAAATGTACATGTTCTTTTCAGGAATATAAATTGTCTTTAATTTACAAACTTGGATTTCCACAATGAATTTCAGTTATATACATTGTGTATAATAAAAATTAAACCACAATTTCTATGAAATATATAAGTGAAAGATAAGTTCAAAAATGCTACAAGTTAATAGCTTTGTGCCACATTTTGGTCCATTTGAGCATAAATATTCAGTGTCTGAAAGGACTACGTGATTTTTTCTGTGTTTTTGTCTATATATCAGTTACAATCAATGTGTAAGTACCAGGAAAATTAGAAATGATTTTTTATACAAGATCCAAAAGAATTTATTTGATAATTTTAATACTTAGCAAATAAACTTTATATTTAAAAAAATTATGCATAAGAAAATTATGAACAAAGGATAGGATAGTCACATGAAAGAGAACCTTCATTTCAATGTAATATGAGTAAAATTCTTTCTGCACATAGTTAGGCATATAATTTTTTAAAAAATAAAATTGTCTGGATTAAAGACAAATTATATCATATTTTCTACAGGTTTTAAAAGTTATGATTTGGTTTAATTGTCATTTAAACTGCTATGCAAAACATTTTTTCTATATACATGTCATATCAGAATTATGGTTTATTACTATAAAAGGGTCAAAACCACATAGATTTTAATTAATCTAAATTTAAACTCAGGAGAGAAATGTTTTTAAAAAATAACTTTTTCTGAACTTTTATTTTCCCAATACTATTCTCAGGTTTTATAATTACAGTGTAAAGTTAAACATAGGAATAAAAGATCCCTATTAAAAATGAATACTGAGCTCTTTTCTGCCATAACCCTTGAAATTATAATCTCTAGGCATTAAGTTTTATGAAAGGAAAACAAATAAAATTAAGACCTAGAAACTGCTGAAATATTTAGAATAAGTGTGCTTATTGACAAATATTTGACTTCTTCTATAATAAAAAAAAGTAAATGGCTTTTTAAAATTCCTAAAAATTAAAATCAGGTGAAGTACTGAAATCCTTGGTTTTCCCG
Organism: Aplodontia rufa; assembly: GCA_004027875.1. Taxonomy (NCBI): domain Eukaryota; kingdom Metazoa; phylum Chordata; class Mammalia; order Rodentia; family Aplodontiidae; genus Aplodontia; species Aplodontia rufa. The sequence goes on along the minus strand of PVKS010030013.1, from coordinate 16,862 downwards.
TCTAAGCCAGGATAGTTCCAAGCCTCAGTTTTAAAGCATTCCATGTTTAAAAGTCCAGCATTCATTTAATGATTCTTGATGAATACATTTATGAATGTGTTAAGAGAAGGGACAGGTGTCAGTAAGATTGGTCTTGTAATAGTTAAACATATGGATATTCAGGATTTCCTAAACCAGGAGGTTAGATATGAATAAAAGATAATGCCCTCATTTGAATATAGTCACTAAATTGGGATTAGCTAATTGCACCATAAAATTATTATGATCTACAGGATAAAAGAGATGTTACACACTATAATTCCTAAACCAACACATCAATTCCATGGGGAACAGTCTCACCTCCAAGTACTGTAATTTACACACAGTCCCATTAGTATAAATGGGATTTACACACAAACTCCCTTTAGTAGCTAAAGGAAAACTTTAACTCAAAGATTATTTGGAGCTTTTAGACATAAATCAGGGATCAGAATACACAGAGCTAGAGAATGTCAATATTTCACATGTCAAGAGACAATGGATATAGAACCTATTTGTACCATGATTTCTTAAGTTCAATGCTTAGGACAAAAATAAGCAAGCAATGAAATGAAATAGCTTTATTGAAAGTACTCTGAGAAGGCCCTGGTGACCTTCTGCTTACCTAAGGTAAAATTTTCCTCTTGGTTCATGTGGGATATACTCAGTGAAAACTCCAGCCAAGGTCATTATTGCTACAGTTTCTATTCAAACACAGTTTTCGTCTTTTTTACTTAGGAAAAAGACAGAAGGGATTTCTTAGAGGAAATCAACCTGGAAAATGAAGAAAAATCTATAATTTTAGTTTACACAGCTTACAGTAAAGCTTAAGGTTAAAGAAACAAAACATCTCAAAATCCAACTTGCAACATCAGACAATTGCTTTTAGGTTTTATAAATGGAGGAGAAGAAGAAAAAAATAAAAGATCAGGGATTTAATGTGTTCCCAAAACATGCCTGAATGTATCTGTTGGTAGACTATGAAAAAATGTTTAAAGCAAAGATTAATTGAAACCTTTTGTTTTTCTGAAATGTTTGTGAATCCTTTCTGCACCAGCAGCATCACACTTTATCCTGAAATTGGCATCCAATCAGACTCATAAGTAGACTCCAGTTGGACAGACAGACTCATTAATTCTCCTCTTATCACAAACCCAGAACATCTGGGCATTGCCCTTTAAAACAACATCAGGTTAAGAAAACAAACCATTTCTCACACTTGACAAAGGGTTTTGAGTTACAAGATAGACAATATTAGGGTGAATAAGCCAGTATGTTTGGGTATCATATACAGGTTATTTAGAAGTTGACTCAATTTCATGAAATTCTTAATCATATGTTCTACGTTTTCCTGTTTCTGTATTTGTTCCCAGTTTGTTTTTTTTTAATAAAACTGGAAACACAATTATTCCTTTTCAGGGAACAAGTATATTTGAGTAAATTAAACCTATTCTCAGAATATTGGGGATAAGAATGAATCCCTCTTGTTGATCCATTATTGCTGTAATAGTAAATCAACGTAGAATAAAGGTCCTTCTGACCTTGGAAATTTTCAAATTCTGAACTATTTTATCTCCAAAGACTTACCCAAAAGGTATTTTTGTTTTTTAAAACAGAAAAACCATGCCTTTTCCTGAAGCACCATGACTGTTGCAGAACAATGAGACAGTTTGACTATCATACATGTGAACTAATTTGCTTGGAACATTACACATAGGAAAGAGAATGTTTTTCACCTACTATTTGTAGCAAAGTAGACCTCAAATAGTTGATGTACAATCTTAATGGAGATTCCAGGCTCACTTTGAATTTCACAAGTAAGTGATATCTTTGCCCATTAGAGAAAAAAAAAAAAGACCAGATCTGAACTACTAGAGTTTAGAAATTCAATTGTGTGTGTGTACGCAAATGTATGTATTATGCACTCCTCAAAGGTGTATTTAAATTCTTCTGAAAGAATAATATATTTAAAAAATTTATTTATAAACAGATCTCTAGATGCTATTTCAGCAAGATTTAAAATTAAAACATTCCTTTGGATTGTTGGTAACAACAACTAACACAACTTCATTGGGCATTTTCAAATTAGATCTGTACCTTAGGTCAAACCAAATTCAAGACTCTTGATTTTTCAAATGTAAATAATGTGTAACAGGCCCTTCTTAAAACATTCATGATCTAAAGCTTCGTTTTATAAAAACCATATACAAAAGCAAAAAACAAAACAAAATAAAAATACTTAAAAGATACATATAAAATTAAATTGCAGAGTTGCTTTGTTTTAAACATGCTGTTATTAGCACTTTCAAATTTAAAGGGGGCATTAAAACACACACATATAACCACAAGTCTAATGTTTTCATTTCACCTCTTCCCGTTTTATTCTTTTAATAGCAATACTACAAAGGAGAACCTCAGATAACTTTTACCAGCAAAGCCCAGCGTTGCAACACATTTAATTACACTCCAGCTTCTATTTAAGGTTACCTGGCATAGTTAGTTCTGCCAGATGTAGTTTTGTTTTTTTTTTTTTTTTCTTAAAGAGAGAGGGAGAGAGAGAAAGAGAGAGAATCAAATTTATTTAGTTTTTCATGTAGCTTTCACTGCTCGGACACTTTGTTGTGTATGTGGTGCTGGGGTTCAAACTCAGATCCTCGCGCTTGCCAGGCAAGTGCCATAACTGCTGAGCCACCACTCCAGCCCAAGCCAGATGTAGTTTTGCTATTGGATAATTTGATTTGCTGACAATGTCCCCTGCCTTTAAAATAGGAAGTGCCCAGGTGACTGGTGTCCAAATCACTCATATCCTGTTGGTTAAAATGAAATGGGAGTCTGAAATTAGCCTTTAATTACATTTCCTTAGCTAACTCCAAACAAATTTTTATAACCTCTACAATGAAAAACAAAATCATATTTTGTGAATTATTACTTTGGAAGCAGCCTGGGACCAAACATTACTTAGGAAATTTTCTATTTGTATTAAATATGTACATCCTGTGTTTTCAATAGCTTTATCAAATGGCTAATGCCTTGGAGGCCTGGTTGGTCACAGTATTTAAGACCTTTATCCAAACCATTAACTGGCAAATTGAAATTATTCCTGTAAGACTTCAATATGAAATAAAACAAGCTATTGTATACACAAATTTATATAAGTCAGTTGCTGTGATATGTCAGGTGCTTAGGCCACCTCAAAATCATCTTAATTTCAAGGATGAAAATGTAACCAAATAATTTAAAAAATCAAACTCACAATTGATAAGAAGGCACCCTGTGAACAGATAAAGAAGTATTGCTTAAAAAAAATTAAAATTGAACATTCTTTATATTATCTCTCCTAATAAGATGTCTGTCTTTATTATTTTTTTTCATTATGGTTTTAGCCCTATGGATATTGCATTGTTCCATCGGGATTGTTCTGTCACATGAAAAATGTGTCCACATTTTACCATGAGCTTAAACAACCAAGACTAAGTATTAAATCTGAGGGCTCTGTACTTTAAGAAACATTTTTACAAGTGGAAAGTTATTCAGCTTAGATAGTTCGTCCATTTTCCAGAGCCTTTTAAACCTGCATAATATATTGAATGTCAAAAAGCTATAAAATCTCTTTCACTATTGATATCTATTTGTAGATAGCAATATAAATCCTGCTATAAATTCAAATAAGTAAATGACTTTATCTAAATAGAGATTTGGAGTATCGTTCTACTGTTACAGGGGCATAGCTTTCTGGTTATATTGTATACCAGTGAGCTTAAATTATTATTTTTGGTCATGTTTTATAAATGATTGCCATAGAAATTCAGTAATGGATTTTTTAAATATAAATTTGTCTATACTATAATATAGATGTATCTTCTGCATATTATGTATACACTCTATGTATAGGTGTCTACAGTTAGAGATACTATGATAAACATGAAAGAAAAAAATACTGTTCAGTCATGGTGTACTTTCTTCAAATCAGGTCATTTTTTAGTTAAGATAGTGTTAAATTCTCATAAAAACAGTTGTGAACAATTTGCACTTCACTGATATAAAATAAAAATTTGTTCTTGATTTGGAGCAGTTCTTTTCTAAGATGTACTTCATGGACAGTCTCTGCTCACTTATTGATGGCTTCCGATGTCTCCATGATCTTCTCTGCTCTGAAAATGAGGAAGGAACATGAATTCGATCTGAAAGTGGTTTGCACTTTGTTGTATACCATTAGTTAGAACACAATCAACATGACCACCACATACTGGAAGAAAAGTCATAATACAGAGTTCAGTTCTAGTCCAAGGAAGGGAAGAAACAGGTTTTGTTTCTGGATAACAAGCCTTGGATAGTCATATTTCACATCCCCTTACCTTTGGATAGCACATTCATTTTCTTTTTTCATAGACTTTTCTGGGTAATCACCTTCCTCATTAACCCATTCACTACCATGTCTCCATCCCAACTGCTGTTGATTCTGTGTATATACTATTCACCTGTCATCTGAATTTTTATGACAGACTGTATCAATCAGCCTGCATCCTATCTCCTTCATTTTTAATTTAGACTGTATGTGGGGACTTACACTTTAAAACACAAAAAATCATTCAGTTTCAACCCCTCTCAAGTGACCACAGGATAAAGCCTTGACTCCTTGATTGACACTGGACACCAGTCATGATCTGCATCTTTTCCATAATCATCCTCTACAAATCCCTGAATTTCATTCCTATGAAACCAATTACTTAAACTTCTCTAAACATGCTGCACACTCACCTACTTAAGTATGTGTATGTTGACTTATTCCATCTACAGCCTTTTCCATTTGTCCCAAGTATAGAAAATTTGCTATTCCTTTAAGATTCAGCTGAAATCATCACTTATAGAAACTTGTTTGATTTTTTCCCCCAAGACTTGGTATTTTTATCCCTACATTTAATTTCAACTTTCCTTTATTTCTAATACTTTCCCATAACTAATTATTGCTTCATTTCTCTATCTGTTCCCCAGCAATGGAAAATTCTAAAGTTCATGGATTATGATATAATTTTTTATCCAAACCACCAACACAGAATCTGGAACATGAAGAGCTAAAGAATGAAGAGAATAAAATCTTTACCTTAGTGAGCTAAATTATTTTTTAATTAATAAATATCAGTTGAAAATACAATGAAATAACCTTTTGTGTGAGTAGAAAACATGATGTCATGTTCAAATATAAACTCCATACCTTGGTCCAATTTTAGGTATCATGACATGATGTCCTATTAACCAGGTCAACCTAATCTCCTTAAGCTATGTTAGAGAAAATTCGTAATTTTTTTTCAATCATGTCATTTTACTTACCAAGATTTTTTTCCACACACTTTCCTATAATTAATAGTTATACCCTTTTTAGACTCCAATTTTAAATATGCCTTGTTTCCCACTGTGATTTGGGTTTACATGGGAGCTATGCTTTAGTGTTTTATATGCAGTATCCCCAACTCATTAGTCCCAAAGAAGTGATCATTCATGGGGGAGGGAAGGAGTCACCCTACCCTCAGATTCTGTCATCTTTCCCCCAAAAGCTTCTACAAATAAATATTCAATGTAATTTAATAAAAGGAAACAATTTTTTTCTTGGGATCTCAGTAACTTTACAGTAACTTCTTAATCACCCACCAACAAAGTTGCCATCTAAATCAATTTCCACATAGAAATGTGGAGACAATTACAACCTGATTCAAAGTTGTTATTAACTGTTTGAAAGACTAGAAACTATTATATATCCTTTGAAAAGCTTAATTAAATACAATGTAAGCAGTGGACAATTAATAACTTTTTGAATTATTTGTTTAATGATTGTATTGTTTCATGATACTAGACACTGTCATAATTCAAACCAACTATGGTAGCAATATCAACTGGTGAATTTGAAGCACTTAATCAAAAGAAAAATAAGGAAAACAAATCTTGCAAATTAATTGATTGAAATTGTGTACCAAAAGGAAAATTTTTGCTTAAATGAACACTTCACATTTTAACCACATGTGGTTGATTAAAAGTTCTCATCCCAGGATAAGTTTATTCCTCTTGGGATATTTTGCAAAGTCTGAAACATCTTTGAATGTCATAATTTGAGGGGGCTTCTATAGGTAAAGCTCGGGAATATTTATAATTACAAATATTTTACAGTACAAAGCATGTCAGCCCCCCCCAAAAAAACAAGAAATTATCTTTTTCAAATTTCTAGTCATGTAAAAATTGAGAAGCCCTGGTTAAACATGGTATTCATACACAATTTGAAAAACATTATTTTTATTTCTCAAGTGATTGTCTGGGCTCTATTATATTATCTGCTTAAATACATGCAAGAAGTGAACTTTAAAAAAAAACTATAACATTTAGCATTATCAAAGACACACTCACATTAGAAAAAAAAACTCAGTTTTAGTTTATCAATTGAAGATAATGTAGGTTTTCCCTAAGGCATCTTTATCAATTTGGGAAGGAATTTCCAAGCTTTTTACTAGGAAAAATAAAAGACCACACATCATGCATTCCATTTTTGGCTTACTTGTGTCTGTCCTCCAATCTCACCCAATTGACAGTTTGCTTCTTATATTCCTTATCTTTTTCTTGCTAAATTTTATGTGCTTGAATTTTTACACTTAAGATTAAATAATAGGTTTCCTAACTTGAGATAACTTGATGGATCTGAATTCATTCCCTCAATGAAAAAATTCTCAATGAATGGTAAAATCTGTTTAATCATGCTTAATATATTTAAACCTTATTTTATAGTTGTATGGTAAAACAGCAGATGTACAGCTATGTTAATTTGTATTTGAATGCACATGATAGGTACATTTGAAATGACAATGAAAACATAATTAATAGGTTAATGTATATAATGATTGAATATTTTGGGGGTGCTCAGCCTGAGCACCCACTTTTTACAGGTTACTGGTTGCCTTATCCCTACCCCGTTGCTAGTGACTGGTTCATAATTCAGATTCCTGCTCAACTTTAGTATGGCATTTCCTATAAATCCTACCTTAAAAACCCTAACTCTTTCACAAAACACTATATTTGGATGACTTTCCTGCCTGGATTTATGTTATTTACTTATTTAATTAAATACAATCTGAATCTTTCACCAAGATATAAAGTACCTCAAGGCAAAATTTGGCAAGATTTTGTTTCATACTTCAAAAGAAGATTCTTTAAAACATCCTTTTTTTTTTTTTTTTTAATACCAGGGATTTAACCCAGAGGCACTTAACCATTAAGTCATGTGTGTGTGTGTGTGTATAATTTTAAGGCAGCGCCTCACTAAGTTGCTTAGGGCCTCACTAAATTGCTGAGTCTGTTCTTGAACTTGCAATGCTCCTGCCTCAACCTCTCCAGCCACTGCAATTAAAGGCTTGCACCTAAAACACCCATTTTAAAAATATCTCATTGTTTATAAGTGACTAAAAGTCTGACTTAGTTACAGTGGACAAAAATTAGTTGGATTATAAAAGAAGAAATAGAGTAAAGAAGAAATAAGTGTGATAATATTATTTAAGAAATATCGCCTCAGTAAAGTGCCCCCATTCTTTTCTTGATGCTGTCATTTAATGTGGAGAATAAATATAATATTGTACCATTAGTTATTGGAAATATCAAATGAAATAACACTGCATTAAGCATAGAAACAACAGTAAGTGTTCAAATTTCAACTTCCTTGTTTACATAGCAAACACACTCACTTTAAATAAGTTCTCTTCGGCTGCCTACACAATATTTTGGCTGCGTAAGCTCTGAAAGTAGAACCTGAGATAGAGTTGGATGCATGCTTCAGTACATGAGCAGTTAAATTCATCTTCTCTTTGTCTTTGATTTAGTCAGTCAGCCAACTAAAAGTATACCTGTTCAATGCCTATTAGTGTCAGATACTATGGTAGGTGTTGGGTGTTCAGAGTGAACAAAGGAATACAATTCCTACTTTTCAATTTATCAAATCCCTAATCAAACAGCTGTTCACTTTCAAAGTCAAAATGTATAAGCAAGCAAACAATTTTTTCAATAACAATGTATTTCCATTTATTTTCTTAATTGAGGTATTACATTATTATTTTTTTTTTAAAGAGAGAAACAACTTTACTTAGTTTTTCACATGGCCTTTGCTGCTCCAACACTTAGTTGTGTACGTGGTGCTGGGGTTTGAACCCGGGTCCTCGTGCTTGCCAGGCAAGCGCCGAAACCACTGAGCCACCGCTCCCGCCCGGTATTACATTATTTTAAGAAACTTTGCGAACTCCTTGCATTATTACAATGATGGAAAGTCTTACTGGAACTTAATAGTTAGGGCTCTGAGACACTAAACATCCAAGTTCTCTGTTCCATTAACAAAGCATTGGCAAGTACCACATGCAAACAGCAGCTCCTCCACTATGAGAAACACCATAGTGTTTGACACATACTCTACATAAAGCAGGGTGGCCAATAACTTCAGAAGTTGAGACCACACCTTGATACTGCAATCACTGAGTTGTAACTATTCATTCTACCTCATTCAGTTTTCTGATTTATGTAATTTATGTGACTGTGTGTCTCCTGATTTGCATCATAAGATCCCAACTAGAAAGGGAGCTGCATCTTGAATTCAAGCACTTTTATCAGTGTTCTTAGCATCATATCTGTTTTAATCAACTAAAAATTATGACTTTGAACAACTTACTTTTTGTAATTCCTTGGATCTATATTTTAGACTGGGATTAATTGGTCAGTTTTTATGTTCTCTGCTTGTTCCCTCAGTTATGTTTAGCCATCAGCACTGTTTCTGGGGTTGGTTGACTGCTACATGGGCACTCAGGTTTTATCCATTCATTTTTCATACCTCAGAAAACTAGTGTTAACTCACTCACATCAGATTGGTAGAGGTCCCAAAAAGGGTGTGGAATTGTGTATTCTATTGGCCAAACCAAATCACAAGCCAACCCAGACTCAAGGGTGGAACAGCGGACTCTGCTAGTTTGAGAAAAGTTATAAAGTCATAAATGATGTGGATAAAGGACAAGGTGAAAAATTGGACAGGTTTGTGATTTCTCTACCACTATTTTATTTACATCTTCTTAAACCCATAACCATCTTTAAAAATAAAAGTCTTCTTTCTTTGTACCCCTGGTGTTAAGACAATTTGGGCAGAATCATTGCTCTGTTTAACAATTGCGTGGTAACCTCAATTGCCATGCCTTATCCTAGCATTGCATTGCTTTAAATATAAATATTAATCAATCTTGGAATTTCACTTTTTCTGGGACAGTCAAGTCTGGCTTGTACTCCACCAGAGAGAAGTTCAAGTGTCAGCTAAGTTCTGTATTCCTGAGTTCTTCCATCCATTTTCTTGTCTTTCTCTTCTAGCATCTTGTCTGGAAAGTGTTGTAGTTGAGCTCATTCAGGTTATCACAAGAAAAGTTATGTACAAGTAATTAAGAAAGTAATAACAATGTAGTATGCTAACTCAAGGTATTTTCATTAATCATATTAAATTGCAGTAGTAAGGATTTCATTTAAACACTTGGAAGTACTTTGTGATTATTACAGTTTAAGATATTGGCAAGCAATTTAAAGGAAAGCATTTCTGTCTCTAGAGACATAAAAAAAATAGTAGATCACTTTATTGGTGGAACACCTTTAATGAAACATTGCCTAGATAATTTGGGTTACATCAGGTGAAAATTTGACCTGCTGTTCAGAAATAGAAAAAAGATATGCCACTTCAGTACTTCTGCATTGAGTAGAAAGATTGTGTTTGGAATAAATTATACCATAGAACAGAAAATACCTATCATTATTCCTGCTTCAATAGGAGACATGCAACACCTTTAATTTTACATTATGGACCTATATTTATTAATAGAGCTTCCTGACACTTCTATGGAATAGTTCAAATAATCACTCCCAGTTTATTCAGGTGGAAGGAATTTCAGCTAGAACATAGATCAAATTTTCTTGGCTAATAACATGTCAGTTGTTGGGTGAGGCTAAAACCTAAATCCCCCAAACTTTTTTCTAACCATACTTGTTTACTTGGCAATCCAGGTTTCCTTTTCTATCCTCTGTCCCTTATCCCCAATCATTCTCCCTTTCCCTGCTGAGAATTTCAATGAACTCACTTAGAAAAATAAATGCAAAACTAAAGGAATGCTGGGCCTTAATCCATTGGTCCAAACTGAATGACTGAGAAAATATGACTTCATTATTTTAAATCACCAAAAGAAGAATTACCTGTGGAATTTCTATATTTCCTCCCTGTGAGAACATATAGGTTAATGAAGGGTTAAAATAATGTAAACTCTGTTTTTATTTTTAATACTTCTTTAAATTAAGGTCGAGAAAAAAAATAGACACAAAGTTTCTGACACCTAGCTTTAATGATGATTAAATCAAGGCTACTTTCCTTTCCCACATTATTTTGAAGTAAATCACAGTAATCGTATTATTTCAATTTTTATTTGCAATGGCAAATGTTATTTATATAATAAGGGAAAAATCGGCATGACTTTGCCAGACCCAATGGGCTTCCCTTCGCCAGTTAAAACTCAAGGCTAAATTATTGCATTTTGGGTACCTGCAAAATATACTGAACATAACATTTTGTCATCCTTTTAAACAGCAAATGGAAGTCATTTAAACCAGATGAGCGACAAGCTGGGGAATTGCCATACCTACAGCACAGGATACACAGAACCACGCACCTATTTCAAGAGAATGAAGAGTGGGTGGCCGGAAGAAAGGAACTCATTCCCCCATTTAACCTGTAATTTCACAACATCTGTGAAGAATTATCCTTTGCATTGGCATCATAATTGTTGTATCTACCATCAATCACCAGGGAGGGGAGATTACTTGAAATAGATGTTAACAGCATTATAGTTTAACAACATGAAAGCAAAAAATGGGAGGAATGAGATCTGTAATGCTGCCCAAATTCATCAGGGCACTTGAGAGATGCTAAATTTCTTAACACAAAGTGAGTATTATATTTCCTTATGTAAAAAGCTTAATTTTTAGAACGCATCCTCTATTTTATATTCTAGGTGTTAAAAATTTTTGTATTCCTAAACTTTTAAATGATGGATATGTTGTGACTCATGTATTTTCTTGCGTTATTACTTCACCATTGAGAGCAAAATTAATAAGACCATTTTATATAGACATTGAGAAAGGAATGCCACCTCTTCCAAATCAATATTATTGATAATACAATCTTCTCACATTGTTTCAGGAACCTGAATCCTCAACAAGCTCGAATATATGGAAGCAGCATTCATTTAGCAGCTGATGAGTAGTTGCCCTGTGTTTACCTATGCCTGATATATTGAGGAAATATTTATTTAATTTTGGAATATGGATTTTTGGATAAATATTTCTTTTAAGTTTGGCCTAAATTTATAATTTAATGACTATTTTTTTTATTTTAATTTTTTAAAGAGAAGGACAGTGAGAGAGAGATAGAGAATCAATTTTTGAGTTTTTCACATGGTTTTCCTTGCTCTGACACTTAATTGTGTACGTGGGTGCTGGGGTTTAAACCGTTGTACCTGCGCATGCCCTGCAAGTGCCGTAACCGCCGAGCCACCATGACAGCCCATGAATTAAAGACTATTCTGATTGTTACATTAAAAAAAAAAAAAATCTTGAGGCTGGAGCGGTGGCTCGGTGGTTACAGCACTTGCCCAGCATGCACAAGTATGCAACTTCAAACCCCAGGACCGACATTCACAGCTGAGTGTTGGAGCAAGGAGAGCCATGTGAAAAACTAAATAAAAAAATAGATTCTCTCTGTCTCTCTCTTTCTCTCATTGTCCTTCTTTCTTAAAAAAATATATCTTTTCCTCAAAATATTCCATTCACTGTTCACTATTTTCCAAAACTTAACACGCCCCTGACTTTTTTCTTTCCTGCGAGCATGTCTGTTTTTAGTTCACTTTCATGTCATTTGCAGAATCAGAACTCATTGACATAGTAATACCTCCATGTGTATATTTTAAGCTTGGACCTCTACTTGAACTGCAGTCTCATGTATTAGCTGTGTTTTGTCACCTCCTCTTAGATGTCTAAGAATGATTTCAGAACACCTGCTGAAACTGAGTTCCCAGCCTTCTCCCAACATCAAACTCTCCTCCAATCTTCTCAATCCCAGCAAATGGCCTCACCAAACTGAGTTACTCAATCCAAAACATTTGGAGTGAGCCCTAACTCTTGCACTCACACTCTACAGAATACTGTGGCCCCCTCTAGAGTGCATCTAGACTCTGATGCAGTTTACAAATCCCACAGCTACTTGCACTTCCTTCCCCATTGCCTCCTGCCTGAACTACTGCAGTAACCCCCAAAATGATCTTCCCACCTCTGCCCTTGCCTTCTGAGGCATAGCTAGAGAGTGATTCTTTTAAAATAGAGTCAGATCATGTTATTCTTTAACTAAAAATGGCTATTATCTCATGAAGAGTAAGAAGCAGACTCCTCACAATGGCTTTAAAAGAACTTCAGCTTTAAAGGATGTGGCTCTTACTGCTGCTCTCACTTTCACTGTGCCCAATACTCTGTCCCATCTTTTCCCCTCCACTCTGTACCACTCCTTGAACACACAGGTCTGTGCCCACCAAAGGTCTTTTGTACTAGTTCTCCTTCCTTGGGAATTTCTTCCTCTGAATATCTACATAGATCACTCTCACCTCCTCCAGATCTAGATGGAAACGGTACATTTTTTCCAATGTTCATCCTCACCATCTACCCTTCCATTGTGCCATGTATTCCTGTGATTTTCCTTACTTTATATTCTTATTGTAGAATTCATCACCAGACAATGTTTTGTACTTATCTTATTTAGTATCATGCATCTTCATTTTATTTTTATTTATTTTATAGCTACATGGTTGACAAGGGTCTGAAGAATTTGTCTAGTAAAGACTGAAAGTAGATTATGTGATTTTATGTAGCTAAAATAGTGGAAATGTTTTACATTTCTCTTTTGAAAATGATTGAGGGAAAAGAGGAACATTAAAGTCTCAAATCCATGAAGCATATAATCTTGCATTTTATGTGTGGATTCCTAGATATAGATGGGGATATTCTATGTCATGTTAATCTCATTTTATCTATGGGGATATACTTTTTTGACAATGTCTTTGGTGGAGCAATAGTATAAGTTATTCCTGTAGTTTTTCCATCAATCTTATATGCAACATTTATTAAGATAAGAATGATTACCCAAACTATTTTATGATGACTTAATGCAATTTACAAATAATACATAAGGACCACATTTAGTAGATGAAAATTTTCAAGCTTGTGAATTTTGAGGTCCACCACACATATCTCCCTCCTTGCCCATTTCCCAAACTGCAGGAGATTGGCTGCTAAAGACTCAATGCTGTCTTTCCCAGAAATTGTTCTTAAGTGAGAAGACTGTTCTATAAAAGTACATACCCTTCCCAAGAGTAGCTTATATCCAATGACTGTACAATGTGGTGACTACAAACATTCAGGCGTTCTCTTTCTGTTTATAGCCTCTTGTTTTATTTTTTTCTATTGGGCACCTAGTTCTGAGATTCCCCTTAGGATTGGCAGAGGTGTTGATTGCTAATGAACCATGGTTTGTTCTTCTGTTTAACATTGTTTTCTTCACTCTGTGCTCTGTTGAATTTGAGGACTTGGTTCGATTAAAAATCTTGCATGTTGATCTCTACCATAGCGTCTGTTTCTTGGGATGTTTCAATAAAGCAGACTCTGAAAAGGGCTTTGGATCTAGAACACTGATATAGACTGGATACAGACAGACACTGATAATATTTGGTATATGGTTATGATGCAAATATGAAAGCTTTAATAAAATCTACATTGAGATATCAGTGGAATGGAATACATTGGTGGCCCCCAAAGTTTTAGGTGATTATGAAGTTCAAATTATGTAGTAATTATACAGACTCTAAAATGAATACTTATTTCTGGGGTCTAACAATACCTTCTATAAAAGAAACAACAGTCTAGGGGTGACAAGTCACCATTATGAGGACAATTATAAAATCCAAAAGGTCTTTTTAGTTGTGTTTAAAACAGTTATGATCAGGGATGGAGTGGTGGCTCGGTGGTTATGGTGCTTGCTCGACATGCACAAGTACGTGGATTCAAACCCCAGCACATGTACACAACTGAGTGTCAGACCAAAGAAAGCCATGTGAAAAACTCAAAAAATTGTTTCTCTCTCTCTTCTCTCTCTCTCTCTCTCACTCTCACTGTCCTTCTCTTTAAAAAGGAGATCATAACCTTTTATTGTTTTTAAAGGAAGGTCAGAAGAAAAAATATTGAAAGTCACACAGAGGATTTAATTATTTGAACAGCAGAATTTCAGAGAAGATTTAATTCTCAATACTGGTAAGTCTGGCACACCAAAGATCGAGTACTGACTTGTAAAGACGGGATTGTCGAGTCTTGATAGTTGGACATCTGGATGGATAAACTCGAAGTGCATGCCATTCCCAAGAGCAGCTCATTTTCAGTGACTGGACAACATGGTAGGTACAAAGACTTTTGAATCCAAAAGGATTCTTGTTCTCTTTAGAAAACTTGTAAAATTCTTCCACAGAACTAAGAGTGGTGGCACAAACCCACAATCCAAGCCACTAAAGAGGCTGAGGCAAGAGTATAGCAAGTTCAAGACCAGCTTAGACAACTTAGTGAGATCCTGTTTAAAATTAAAGTTTTTAGAAAAAAAGGCTGGAGATACAGCTCAGTGATAAAGTGGTCCTGGGTTCAATCCCCAGTATTAAATACATTAACAAATAAAATTTTAAATTTGCATAGGAGGAAATGCCTGACTAGAATTCTGATGGAGCTAGTGTCTGTTGAGATGAACTTGTTATAAGAAGCAATTAGGTCTGAGTGATCAAACTACAGTTGATTCTGTGATATAAGGCTAAGATAATTCTTTTGAAATTAATAAACTTTTAGATTCTGGAAATTTTGGCTTCTCTGGTCCACAACTCTGTGCTCTCTCAGGATTACTCTAAACTGAAGGGAGCTACCTAACCAAAGGTCACCATCCCTCCTGGAAGACAAGGCCACATTCAGTGACTAAGCATTATGAGGTACACAAGTTTAGCCCCTTTGTCTCAACATAGATTGAGAAGGAAAGGCCATCCATATCCCTGAGTTCCCTGTGGGCTCAACCTAGTTCTCTGTTGTGACATTATCATAATTTAACATGTACTTCTGCCCAGTCTTGTGCTCTTTCCTTTAAGTTGTTTTTCCAGAAAGGAAACCACAAAATCTTCCTGCCTGAAAGGTCTGCCTCAAAGTCTGTCTCCTTGTCAATGTGATTTAAGACAGATGGTTATAATCTGGTATCAATTCATGTTATATATTAATGTTAATGCCTATTAGAAATTCCACAGTACTGCTGGGTTTCAACATGCATTGCATTGAGAGTGTTACATCAGAAAGAGGAACTCATTTGCTGAAACCCACCTCCTGAGGACACATGCGACCAAAATGGCTCCTGACACCCTACTCAGGGGCGTCACCTTAAGGTCATGATGCCTCTTTGGACCAACTGATGGGATAGGGTAAATAACTGCCACCTGCATGGGCTCTCAGCCCCTTGCTGACCTTTCCTTTCATTGGTCCCCATAGTCTTTATAACCCCACACACTTCCTCAATAAATGAGTTCCTGCTGCAACTGGTCTCCCTGATGTGTCTGATTGTCTTCCTTAGGGAGGGCTGAGAACGGGCGGTCAGCCGACCCTTGCCTCTCTTGGTCACCTTGGTTGGGGCGTGCTTCTCTCCTTCTCCCCTGCGGGTCAGGGGGAACACAAGAGGCTAAAAACCCCAACAAGTACAAATTGGCATCATCTTTATATCTCATATACATACGTGTGCTTATATATTCACACAAATAAACATATAAACCTTCATAATACTAGCATTGATTTTTTTTAAATACAGTATTTGCATATAACTTATACAGTCTCATATACTTTAAATCATCTAAAGATTATTTATAATATTTAATAACTAATGTAAATGCTAAATATATAGTTGTTACAAAGTATTATTTAGGGAAGGGTGATAAGCAAAAAGTTTGTACATGTTCAGTAGTACAAATGCAAGCTTTCTTTTTTTTTATTTTTTTTATTGCAGAATTTTTTTTAATTTTATTTTTGAGCAACCTTACAAGATTTTAGCAAAATAATATAAAATGTGTATATATTCTGAATATTGCATTTATCCCCAGGAGTGCCCCCCCCAATTACCCTCCCTTATCCCTCCCTTCCCCTTCCCACTATAACTCTAAAAAAAGTATTAGATTGTAAAGCATTACATCTTATCTGGATTTAACTCATGCTATTAGACCAACTTTCTCATTGTTTTTTTTATTAATTTTTTATTAGAAGTATATAGAGATATAGTTGAGGGGAAAACATTATCAAAACAGTAGCAATCAATGTATATAAACTTTGTTATTCAGGGGTCATGCCAAAGCATAGATAAACCACCTTGGGTTTCACCTGTTGCAGTTTCCCCCAGAAGAACTCATGTGTTAAATGGGTAGCTCATGGAGGAATGACATCGGCTTCTGGGATGGTTCCCCCATATTCCCATTCTCCAGACTCCTATGAGTTCTTCATATACCCTCCCCCTTCCACATCCCCCTCCCTACACCTCCAAGTATCCTAGAGAGCTATCCCCCTATTACTCTAAAAGTCATTCAATTTGAGGTTTTGTTAGGTTAGCCGTCAGGCCTACTGCTTCCTCATAAATTCCAGCATCAACAAATTAGAGATACCATTTGGCCCTTGAGTCTCTGAGCTTGGGAGACTTCACTAAG
>PVKS010030012.1:0-24789 GCA_004027875.1 Aplodontia rufa | reverse complement strand
AGCATTAAATCTTCCCTCCTCCCCTAGCCAAGCTGGACCCTCCACACTGTGAAAAGGAAGGGTGGCGTCGTCTCCTGTATTTCTCCACTTTGCTCTTCTCTCCAGACCCCTCCACAGCCTGTGAGCCAAGTTCTCACCCCTCCCACACAGGGCAGGTGGGC
The DNA here is from genome assembly GCA_004027875.1 of Aplodontia rufa. Taxonomy (NCBI): domain Eukaryota; kingdom Metazoa; phylum Chordata; class Mammalia; order Rodentia; family Aplodontiidae; genus Aplodontia; species Aplodontia rufa. The sequence goes on along the minus strand of PVKS010030012.1, from coordinate 24,628 downwards.
AGAGGCTCTTCCTTGAACAGGGCTCTTGTAGGCAGCTGGGCTCTGTGAGCCCAGTCATTGAAAGCTGACTCTTTTTTCCCATGGGCTACTCTCTGTAGCTTCCTTTAGATTTTTCCTTCCTGCAGTTTCCTTGACATGGACACACACTTCTTTATTCCCAGTTTACTTGTGACTGCTTCCACAGCCTCGGGGTCTAGCAATCATTCCCAACTTCTTGCTGCTGAAGTCCCCTTATCCTACTGAAAGACTGCTTAGATAGGTCCAAAGTGAGCCCCTCTGGATCCCCGTCTGCATGGATCATTCCCAATCCTCAGGAGCCACACTTTTATCCTGGGAACAGCCAACCTCAATGCAGCCACCTCAATCCTGGCCCCCCACAGGCCCGCTTGCCCTCTCAGTCATGAGTTTCTATGTCCACCATCCTCAGGGGACTCATTTCCATGCTCTTCAAGTAGTCCCTTGGGGACAGTCCTCCTAATTGAGGCAAAACCCATGGAACCCTTCTTCCCCCTAGTGGGAGAACCACTGGAGACAGAGCACAGCATCCCTTCTCCCAGAAGTCCCTTTATAAATCCTTCACCTGTCCTGATACCTTTTACAACCTTCATCTGACCAAGAAGCATCATGGAGCTGTATAGATGTTTCCTTAGAAATCTGCATTGATTATTTAAGCATTGCATTAGAATCTCTTACATCCCTGAATCTAGTCAAAATTTCCATTTTAACATTCGTTAAACACTGATCTCAGATTTTAACTATCTTTGTATTTACTTTTTCCAATACACGTATCTCCACTGGGTAAGTGGAACCCATTGGCCATTTGCATTAAGAAGACAAGTGGATACAAGAAAGGTGCTGGAAGACTAGTGTGGGGGCCTGAAGGGAACGAGGAGGGAGCCCTGACAAGGCAGGAGATGGTGAGCCTCAAGTGGGGACTTTGAGGGTTGACCAAGGAGATTTCGTGTGCCAGGAGGTAGGGGAAATGTGAGTTAAAACCAATAATTTTTGAAGTTTGCCTTTAGCACCCCATCCTCCCACACAGTTTTTAAGAATCAGTGAATTTTTATAACTAAAAGGAATCATAAACAGTATCAAATTCTGTGGTTTTCAAACAGGATTGAGCCAAAAAAGAGAAATCCTTATTAAATGAAATCTTACCAGAAGCCCTGTACAAAAACCAGAGAAGTAGACATTATCTGGTTCTAGGTGCGCAGTGGTCACCTACACACACACACTCACTCATGCACACAAACATAAACGCACATGTACACATATACTCACACAACACAATTTTCCCACAGTAGTCTCCAAACATCCTCCTCAGACCCGCTAAGTGCTCATGCAACAGTGTGTCCTGTGAAAGACCCAGGGTCATCCTTGACCATCACCATGTCGAAGAGACTGGGCTGCTGAGGTCAGAACAGATGGACATTACATGCTATTTCTTCCTCCCTCATTCAAGGAGCAAACTTTGTCCTCTCTGCTTTCCTCACTCTTCATCTATTCTGTAAACATTTGATAAATCAAAGGAAGAGCCTTTTCCTGGGGCCACAAAGTCTTCCCTGGGAGTTTAATACCACCAGCCAATATTTCCTCAGTGCCTGCTATATCCTTGACTGTTTGGCACTCAGAACAAATGACCATTGTCGTTGCTACATTAACCAACACTTAGAGTGCTATTCACTCAACCTTCTCTGAGCCGTCTAAATTGCAATTAAACATCCAACTGACATCTTTCCATCTTTCCCCTAAATGTGCTTTGTGACATTGTATGAGATGATTTGCTGAGACGTAGATAAACTACATCTGTCAGCCATCCTCTATGAATCTAGTAAGACTTGCAGAAAAAATGAGGTTTGGCACGGCTCACTCACTGTGAACCTTTGCTCACAGGGATGACCACTGTTTCCTGTCTTTGGAACTTAGAAACCATCTGTTTAATAATTTGTGCTAGCTTCCTGCCAAGCCTTGACATGCATCTCTCCAGTCAGCAATTCCCACCAAAAATGCTTAGGGCCTCAGGGTCTCCCATCCCTGCTGCTGCCAGTGTCCAGGTCACAGAAATGGCTTCTTCATCCCTAACCCCTTTGGGCTTTATCAGAGGGCATAGGCCACTCTATTGTTGAAAGCATAGTTCAGCAAAATTATTTCCGTATCAGTAACACCTATTGAGACCTCAGGATTGTTTAGCTCACATTGCAAGAACAGAGACTTTAAAATGAAGCAAAACTGGGTTCGCAACCCTGCCCTATCTCTCGCTGTGTGGTTATGAACATGTAAAATGAGCTCATGAGAGAGTTGTGAGGATTGAAGGTAATTTTGTGCATGAAGTGCTCAGCACTGTGGCTGGTGCATAGCAACATGATTGTTATTATTAGAAAATGACCTCATCGATCCCCTACTGCAAGCCAGGGGTGGGAATGGGCAGAGAGCAGGCCTGGGTGGAGGGCCTGTCTGTGAGGGGGATATTCATATATACACAATACAATGAAGCAACTTAGCAAGACTCTGTCTCAAAATTAAAAAAAAAAATAGAAAGGGCTGGGGATTGGCTCAGTGGTTAAACACCCGTGGGTTCAATCCCTGGTATAAAAAAAAAAAAATAGTACAAACCCAGAAAGCAAAGGATTTAGCATCCTGTCCCTGTGTGAAAACTGCAGAAATGTCACCCCTGCCTTTGTGGATTAAAATGAAGCTGGCAAGATTTAGCTGCAGTGGATTTTACATATTCTGGACCACTTTCTAAAGCCAATTTCTTTTCAAAGTACTTGCGCTAAAGGCAAGTACTTTGTGATAGCTGGGAACTTTTATTTTCAGTTCTGAAAAAAAATAAAGGATCTGGGTATCCTTTTACATTCTCATACTTAAGGTTAAGTCAAAAGGGAGGTTCCATTGTTTGTCTGTCTAAAAGTAATGGATCCAATGAGCCACCATCACAGATTCAAACTGCTTAGGAAATTCAGGAGAATCTAGCTCTCCTCGATGGATGGATGGGTAAAAAGCTGCTTGGGTACAGCCAGGACACTTTTTCATAAAGCACCCATCCCTATCTGAGCGTCAGGGGCTTTTCGATGTAGTACCAGCTTTCAGCAGGAGTCAGAAATCACACTGGGACCAAAACCATGACAGCCAGGAACCCAGCAGCAGAAGGTGAAATCTGGCTGAGAGCATCTGGCTGCTGTAACTAACAGCATTAATAAAAGGCTCAAAGAAAACCAAAGGCCTATTAAATATCCCTGCCCAACCTAGACTCATCGTTCCACTGGGGTGGGGGACCCCAAAGCAGAAGGAATATAAACAGTGCCAAATGCTGGAGCAACTTTGCTCTGAAAGGCCCAGGTCCAGTCAAAACAAACCAGGATCCTTAATAGCTGCTCTGTTTGGACATCAGAAAATCATTCTTCATTTTGCTGATGGCTATGATATGGAGACACATTTCATGGATTTAATGCTTAAAATAATTAAATCACAATATCACAACTTCACCTACTATGAGTGGACATCTTCTCCAAAATCCAGCCCCTTACTGGAAAGAAGTCCCCAGAGCCTTATCAGGGATCTGGTGATCCTTCTATTAATTTGGGGCTCATTCAGGATATGCATCAGCAAAATGAGCTGTAGGCCTTTGCTGTGATTAGAAAGGCTTCTCTGGGATTAAGTATCTCTCCCACCTACCTGCCAGAAATTCCCCAAGAGGAGGATGGTTCATCCCTTTGACTTAAGGACCTTGAACCTAGTTAATATCCCTGTGCCCACCAGGAGAAACACACACACACACACATACACACACACACACACCAGTGATGAAAATTAAGGTGTCTATCTCTCTTCACCAACTGGATAAGAGTAGATCTTCAATTCTATAGGTCTTTTAAGTTTTTTGTATTGCTAATACTTGGGTCCTTCACCACTAGCCAGGCACTCTCTTCACATATCACAAACTTTCTGATTTTCAAGAACCACAGTCAGCATATATTAAAATGGCAGGTTCTCCATTCAAATACAAATTAATAGATGAGTTAAAGGTAGTCTAGTAGAGTAGAGGAAAGAGAAGGGGAGAGGGGAGGAAGGATGGAAGGAAAAGGGGGGAATATATTTTGCACCTCTAAGATACTAAACAGTTTTCACACTACCAATAAAAACTGGAACAGTAAAAAAAAAATTAAAGGGAGATCAGTAGAGGAAAGGGACTGGGGGTAGGAGGAGATGAGAAAGCAGGAAAGTGCTGAGGAAAAATATTGACCAAATTATACTGCTATATTGTGTGCGTGTATGAGTATGTAACAGCAAATCCCATCATTATGTACAACTATAATTCACCAATAAAAAAAAGTTTGGGGAGGGGCTGGGGTGGTGGCTCAGCGGTTACAGTGCTTGCCCAGCATATAGAAGTACACGGGTTCAAACCCCAGCACCACGTACACAACTGTCAAAGCAACAAAAGCCTTCTGAAAAACTCAATAAAAAAATTTTATTCTGTCTCTTTCTCTCTCTCTCTCTCTCTCTCTCTCTGTCCTTCTCTCTTAAAAAAAAAAAGTGGGGCCAAAAAGACAAAATGAAGAATGAAGAAAAATGGCAGGTTCTCTTGGTAATCCTCATTCAGCAGGTGCAAGGTGGGACTTCAGAACTATTTGTAGCAAGTAGCCTAGATGAGTCTGATCCTCAGGTTGCTCTCTGGAAAGGCTTTTTGGTTTTCCAAAAGCCCTCTATGTTGCCCCCACTTCCCCAGCAATTGTGTGACCACCTGTGAGAGGCTCTGACCACCCAGGATGGCCTGAGAACCCAGTTGCTTCCCGTGGGCAGTCACATAACACAGCTGTGTCATGTTGGCCAGATGGCCTACAGGTTCCAGATCCTGTTCGCATGGCTGTAACTGCTGCGGCTCCCCATGCTGGCTCAGTAGTGCCTCCTCAATCAATTCTCTTTATTTAAGTGTCCTGGCTGTTAAGAATCCTAAGTACCTTCTCATTTAATGAAGTTTCTTGTCCCAACTTATCCAGGTCTTCTTAGCACCCTGACCCACACTCCCAAGTATCTCAAGCACCCTCCGGGTAGGAGTCATCAGTGCGGTGCAACATGCCCATGCACCCTATTGCCCATCTGTGGAAGGAGCCACTCAGACCAGTAGCTCTGAACTTGGCCACAGACTCCTCCACATCAGGTGGTTCCCCTTGCCTATGATCTTGAACCTTTCCATAAGCATCTCTCTCTTTCCTGTGCTTTTTATTTTCCCCCTGTGAATTAGTTGCATAGGCTTTTAGCTTTTAGAAACCAAATTCATACACTATTAAGGAAATTTTCACTGGAGAGAAACTGTCTCTATCTGCATTTTATTAAATCCACAGAGTTAGAGCCATGATTTTAAGAAATGGAAGGCCAATTCATATGAAGTCTATTTGGGCTAACATTTGTATTGCTAATGTTTCCACCTGTGGAAAAGGCAAACATATTTACAAATGTTCATATAGAGGGCCCCAGCAGTCTCATGGAAGGACAATGATTTTTGCTGCCTCCTTTCCATACAGAGACATGGAAGACAAGGTCTAAGAGACTAGGCTATGCTGGACTCGGAGTTTCCTGGGCAAAACTAAACAGTGGCAGTTATAGTATCATTCTTGGAAAGGAGGTCTTCTCATCCACCAAATGTTAACATTGGTGCCTGAAGAGATGAGAAATGGTTAAATTGTAGGTAAATAGGCAATCAATTACTGACTTTTCCCATGTGTTATGAATGGAGCAACAAATCATTGCATTGAAGTCCCTGGAACTGTGACGCTAGTAAACTTATAGTCTATAGGACATAAAAGATTTTTTGCACCATATAATAATTATAAATAATGATAATTGCTCTTAAAGCATATATGTATGTGTTATTCTTTATCTCTAACTGGGACACATATTCCATGTCTTAAGTTGAATGTACTACTTAGAATGAATGGAAGTAGCACGTTGATGCTCCTGGTGGATTGTAAAGACGGATCCCCTTGTCACCCTCAAGAGTGGAAATTGCTGGGGCCTGTCCTGGCTTACTGTGAAACTAAAGGGTGGAACCGTTGTACCCTAAAGGTCCCTACATTCCAATGATTCCTCTCATGTTATTATACTTGCTTGGAGTCTCTTGAAAAGATCATCATTACCTCAAATAGAAAAGGTGAATTTGTTTGATATATGCTGGGCACACAGTTCATAAGAACTGGCTTAATAAAGTGAAGGCCTATTAAATAAAACATTATTTAAATAACAAAGGAGATGAACGGAATGTCACAGAAAAGACTTCAACAATATTCGTTTATTTACTAAGAAGTGAAAACATAGGGAAAGACATTTGTTTGTGGGTTTTTTGTTGGTTTGGTTTTGTTTTTGCAACAGTGTGGGTCTCTTGCATGACACCGCACGTTTATAAGAGCTGCCTGTTGACCAGGAACTAGAAAGAGCCCTCCAATGACAGGAGACCAGAACCCAGGGGATGCTGTTCTTCAAGACAGTCACCTTCCATTTAGGCCCACTTAAAGATACCTTCCAAAACGTATCCGTTTAATTTTATGCTAAATTTTGGGGAATTTTTAGCTCACAAACTAATATGCACCATGATTCCTTTTGAGTTTTCCAGGTAAAGCCCCATTTTGTCCCTCTCACATAATTCAACTTTTAATGTGAATGAGAGTAAAAGCAGGATCTATGAATGAAATAAAAAGGATCAGTGAAGTCTTAGTTCCATTCATGGGGCAACTCATCAAATACTCACAGAGTCAGTTAAATTTTGTCTGGGGAGAACCCTGCTTCCTATTTAATCATGAGAAAGTAGGAAACCCACTGAAATGTGGAAATAGATACATGGCCCTGTTGGGGTAGTGAGTGTAAGTTTTTCTTTTTTCTTTTTTTTTCCATAAAAGATTTAATACCCTTCCATGCTTTTATTTAATGAAAGAGGTAGTAATTTAAGAAAAGAGAAAGAAATAGAGAGGGAGAGAGAGAGAGAGAGAGAATCAATTTATTTATTTTTCCAACTGGCCTTTGTTTCTCTGACACTTAGAGGTGCTGGGGTTTGAACCCAGGTTCTAGAGCGTGCCAGTCAAGTGCAATACCACTGAGCCACTGCTCCAGGACAGATGTGCACTTTAAGACATGACTTTAGAACCAGATCTCTGATGTCTGAGCTATACTCCCTGTTAGGTGGGAAAATGTTTCAGCTCATTACATCCAAGCCCAGGTGAGGACGTGTGTGTGACTGGTCACACTGAGACACAGATGTTCTCTGCAGCGGCCACTTCTGCTTCTATTTTGTCCAGTACCATCTTCATTTTTCAGCCTAGGTCTCTAAAGACACTCCTTTGTAAGCTTACTAATGTTTACTTTAAAAAAAAATTCTCTGATCTTCTGGCTGTCTCCTGTCTAGTGATCCCCCAAGGTTTTTAGACTCAGAACTTTGGTATGAAACTCAATCTCCATTTGGTTCATGATTCTTTATTCTTTACCCAATGACAGAGGATGATGAGGTAACATTTTCTGGCAGACTGGGCCAAGATTGGAAACTTTAAAAATGAAAAACACTGAGAATTTTAAAAGCTAGTGTTCGGTATTCCTTCGGTGGCTTGATTGGACAGTGATGTTGTCCCAGATGTTAATTCCAGAGTGACAGGCCCATCATTGTTCCTATCTATCCTCACTGCAAAGTTGTAGCTACTCATTGTCTATAATGCTAGTAACAACTCTAGTTATAAATCAACAACCCAAGAAAACTTTGTTTTTCCCCAGGGACTATTTAGGAGGCTACTCTGGTATCAAGTGGAAAATCAGCCAGCCAGAAGGGAGTGAGGAATGATCTTCCCGGGCTGGGTGATTAGAAAAGGGTGCAGAGTGAACGGGCGCTAGAGACGGAGGCATCTTTACCTTGGTTTCCTAAGACTCCAGTAGAACAAGGCCGCTACCTGCGCCCTGATATAGCAAGATGAGAAATCCAATGGTTTCCCTCATTCACAAGAAAGGGCTGTATTGTGGAGTGGTGGGACTCCGACATTTTTGTTCTAGAAACCACTTTTGCATGGCCCAGAACCTTCTGTGAGGTTGCATTTTGCATAAATTACAATTTCATAATCATTTTTATGTCTTTTATGTTCCTTATTGTGTTCTTTAACACACATTCCAACATGAAAGGGTCAGGGCATCTCTTTGTTTATTTAAAGAAAGAATGCCTTGGTGACTTGCTTTGACAAAGACCCTCTTTACCGCAGCATCAGTATATTCCACTTCTTCTTTTTTTTTTTTTTTTTTAGAGAGAAACAACTTTATTTAGTTGTTTTTTTTTTAATGGCCTTAGTTGCTCTAACACTTAGATGTGTACATGGTGCTGGGGTTTGAACCTGGGTCCTCATGCTTGCCAGGCAAGCGCCGAAACTGCTGAGCCACCGCTCCAACCCCTATATTCCACTTCTTGGAGGCCCCTGTGGTTCCAGTGTGGAGAAGCAAGGAGAGGGCTCCCCTCCAGCCTAGAGTAGCTCTGAGCTGACCTCAGGTCACCTCTACTCAAATGACCCCTGGGAGCCTGTTGGAAGATGGCCCAGGACTTAGGATCACATCAAAGGTGCACAAATAAGGAGAAAAGTCATAGAGTGTCATGTGACCAACAACTGGGGTGTTAGAGGAAGTGCATGCCTTCCCCAGAGCCAGTGCCTCCTCTTTAGATGACCGTGTCCACATGGGCATCTAGCTGATTTCCTTTCCAGACCCCCTGCAGCCTTCTTCTCCTGATCCTTTCTCTTCCATCTAGTCCATGTCCTTCCCTCTAATTCATCAGTCAGGAGAGATGACAGTTCTGCATTTTCCCACTTCAATATTACACAAATGGAAGTGTAAGGAAGCTATTGTTGGGAGGACAGCACTTTGTACATGAGCAGAGCAATTCAGGATTGTCTTCTGTAGCTCCAGGAAGGCCAATCCAAATAGCAAGGCCACCACTGAAGCTTAGTTCAAATAAGGACCAGCACTTCATGAAGTATCATTATTATCATCACCACCAAAATGACCAGGAAAAAAAAAAGTATTAATGTCTTTTTTTTTTTTTTTTTTTTTTTTGGTACCAAGGATCAAACCCAGGGATGCTTAATCACATCCCCAGTCCTTTTAATTTTTTATTTTGAGATATGGTCTCACTACGTTGCTTAAGGCCTCACTAAGTTGCTGAGGCTGGCCTTGAACATGCAATCCTCCTGAGTTGCTGGGACTGCAGATGTGTGCCACCATGCCCAGTCTAAAAGTTTTAAATTTTGAAGAGATTTGCCTAATGTGAAAACTGTTTTAGTATTTTCATTGTGTTGTACCCTTTAAATCAAAATTTTAAAACTTGAGATGGTAAAGAAAGACTATCTACATAGCAAGACCCTGCCTAGGGAAACATGAATTGCCTAAATGAAGAAGTGGCCTAACATTTCAGGTGATTTGTTTAATCTCAGATATAGATGTACACTCAATTTCAGTTAATCACCGGATATGTAGTGAGCAAAAACCATATCTCAACTCATCTCCTTCAAGTTTTAAATGCATGGACATGAATGATGTTCTAATCTCCACCAGGTCTTGCAGACAGCCACATGGGATGCTCTCTACAGTAACAGTACAGCCATGCATTGGCATTTAAGGTGATTCAAAAAAAAAAAAAAAAAAACTACTGTGTCAATAGTCTTTGACAAATGAACCAGCCAGGCACAGAGGCACACACCTGTAATCCCAGTGCCTTGGGAGGCTGAGGCAGGAGGATCACAAATTCAAATGTAGCCTCAGCAACTTAATGAGACCCTGAGCAACTTAAAAATAACCTGTGTCGGGCTGGAGCGGTGGCTCAGCGGTTTCGGCGCTTGCCTGGCAAGCACGAGGACCCGGGTTCAAACCCCAGCACCACGTACACAACTGAGTGTTGGAGCAACTAAGGCCATGTGAAAAACTAAATAAAGTTGTTTCTCTCTAAAAAAAAATAAAATAAAATAAAAATAAACATAAGATCCTTTTAAAAAAAAAAAATAACCTGTGTCAAAAGAAAAAATAAAAAGGTCTGGGGATGTGGCTCAGTGATTAAGTGCCCCTGAGTTCAACTCCTGGTAGAAAGAAAAAGAAAAAGGGGGAGAGAGAGAGAGAGAAAGGAAGGAAAGAAAGAGAAACGGCGGGGGGAGGAAGAAAGAAAACCCTGTATCAATATGGATTCTAAATTATTTCTAGCAACAGCAAACCCAAAAAAACCAAAACAAACAATGCACCTCAGAAAATATTTTCAAGGTGTAGGGACTTGGAAATTTTCATTTCATTCTCCTTAAAGATAACTGCGCTTGTCAATTATGAGGTCGTGTCTGATAGTTCAGATATTCTAGTAAGAAGTGATGCTTAAGGACTGTCAAACTCCTGGAAAGCGGTGGGTTGAAGCACTGTTGGTTTCTATTGCCTCAGACGGTGTCAGCCCCCTTTGAAAGTGGGCTCACGGTATTCCATGTGGTAAAGTTGCTCTGTTCGTGAGATGAATGAAGGACTCAGTCCTTTTGCTGCTCTTCTCTTTAGCCTTATCACCTTTTCCCTCTCTATCCCTCTCCCCTGCCCCCAATCCCTACCTACCAGAAAATGTCCTTCTTCAAAGTTGCAAAAACTGGGCATTCCATTTCCGTGGAAGTGCCCACCACTCGCTTGGGCATGCTTTGCACAAAAACACAAAGGAGTGCGGAGCGTGCTGGCACAGTCTTGCAGAGCTGTCTTCAGACACACGTCTCTTGGTTCAGGTCCCACGCAGCTGCTCCCCGTCCCAAAACATGGAAATCTGTGTCTCCTGGCAGCTCTAAAAACATGGTTTTCCTCTGAAAATGACACAAGAGCCAGAGGAGTTCAATTCCACTACCTTTTATGAAAGTATTCCCCAAAATATTGAAAACTTTGCCATTAGTCCCCATTATTTACTATGTGAAGAGAAAGCTACATGGAGATTAAACAAGTCTCTTAGGCTCCTTGCACAAATGTGGGCCCCAGGCCAGAGGAAGCATGGCTATATCTTTAGTGCCACCTCCCTCCTTTTTCTGTGTTTCTTCTAACCCAGGTGGGTGGGCTCCTACACTAACCTGCCAGCCAACCCCTCTAGCCCCTTCTTCAAGGTCCTGCACATTTTGATCCTTTTGTCTCCCCAACACCATGAAAATTTGACCTTCCTGTGTCCTTTTCTCCAGCCCATCATCAGCCCCAAATTTAACAGCTTTGTCCCTGGCCTCAAACAAACAAACAAAAAATAGATAATCATGATGCTAAACCCACGTGTTGCTCAGTGTCCGTGACCAGGAACTTTCCCTCCTGGGTAACATTCTGGCATCTGAAGAGGGGCCCCCATGAGATGCCCACAGAGGACCCTAGTGTTGAATGGGAAGTAGGAAGACGATGTCTCAAGGCAGGGAAGCTTTGGGGTTCTGCTGAAGTCACTCCCAGAGACAGTAGCCTCATGGGCGGTGGGGAGATGCAAAGAAAGAGAAGGGAGAGTTGAGCTGAGAAAGAGTAAGGAGTTTGGAAAGCGACGATGCAAACTCCGGAGCTCCATCTGCAGCTTCGCAACCTGGTTCTCCAACCCCTCTTCAGCAGCCTGCTTATTGATCACCCAGCAAATGTCTCATGATATTCCAGAAGCTTCTTTTGAACCAAGCCTTTGGCTTCAAAGAAAGAAGGCTAGAAAACACCAAGGACCGGGTGGAAATGATGATGGTCACAAAGAAGACAGATTGCTCACGCTGTTGGGCTGTTTGTTTATTCGTAATTTTATCACTTCACGGCTAAAGCTCCCAGAACGTTGGAATGTGTGGTTCAGGACTGTGGTGTCTTCCCACAGGCCCTCACAGCTGCATTCCTCTACCTCTGCCCCAGCCACATCTCTCCACCTCATGAATCCTCTCCCTTAGTGAACTGGGAGTGGGGAGGTGGCTGTGGCATCAGAAGGGGAAGTGTGCCAGACCACGAGCACCCCCCACTCACTGCAGGGTCTTTGAAGACTGGAGAATGATTGCTCTTACTAAGCATGAGATCACCTTTCTTCCCCTGGACTGCCTGTATTCACAGGGTGACTTGGGTTCTCTGGCTGAATTCACTCCAGGGCTGATCTGTATGACCAGGCCCTGGGAGGCCAGCTGCATTCCCAGGCCCTATGGATTGGGGCCTGGTGAAGGGCCAGTCAATTGAAGAAAGACACAGAGCAGGCCATGAAACCAGGGAGGAGACAAGGGTCCCACTAGTCCCATGGGGCACAGTGGTGCGCACCTGTAATCCCAGCTATGCAGGAGGTAGAAGCAGGAGGGTTACAAGTTCAAGGCCAGCCTGGACAACTTAGTAAGACCCTATCTAAATAAAAAAAAAATAAATGTCAAGCCAGTCTCAAAGGTCTCATCAGTTCATAGGAACAGGAGAACTTGGGACTCAAAACAGTGGCCAAGAATTAAGGAATGCTGAAAGCCAAGGGCAACAACATACCATTGAGGGGAGATTGAAGCCCAGATGGGCACCTGGAATGACTTTTGCCATAGTGGTAAGGACTTGGACAACCAGGAGGGACCGATGAAATAGAAGTGAAGCAGGCAGTGCCTCTCAGAGTCTCTCCCAACTGGAGCTCTCTGCTGAGTCTTCTTTTCAAGAACAAATAAAATTAAATGGTAATTAACAACATCCTTTACTCCTAATTTTAAAGAGTCATTACTGTCTTTATACCTTGCTTCTTTCCAAAGGATTTAAGGTATAGTTTTTCCCTGTTAAAGATTCCAGCTACAATATTAAATACAAGAATAATAAACCATTTCTTCCCAAATCATACTGAACAGAAACTCAGCCCAGCCTGGGGAGAAGTATCACAAATATTGAATTAGTAAGGTGTTTCCTACACCATGGAAATGAAGCCTTTTTCTGGGTCATGGTCTCCTTTCAGGTCCAACTCTACATGGTTTCATAATTAGGAAGAATACTGGGACCCAGTGGAGGTCTGAAAACAATTTTGAGGTTGGATAACTTAAATTAATACTTTTTGCTTCTAAATGAATCCCAGACTTTGCTATAAATTTTCCATTTCTCTGACTGACTGATTGCAAACATCAGACATACTTCAGTGCTTCCACTACTGTCTTCCTTTGATTTTAGTTTGAGAGGCATTCTGGCAGGATCATAGCAGCCCTTACCTAAAGAGCAGACAAATCCAGGAAAGAATCAAGGGACTCCTTGGGGCCAGCTGGACAGGGATCACCTATTTAATGTTGAAATGGGCAGCCAACTACCTGGTCAAAATTAAGAGGTATCCCAAAGTCCAGCCTGCTCCCTGCATGTTACCACAAGAGCCTGCCACGCAAATCAGATGCCTAATATTGGGGCCACTTTTTTAGAATAAAGCACATTCCGTAAGTTTTATTTCTTGAGTTATATTATTTTGGTTCAGAGGATCAGCTAATCTAGCAAAAAAAAAATAAAAATAATAATAATATAAGCTTAAACAAGGTAGAACTTTTTTCTACACAAGTAACCCTCCAAGCATTAGCTGTCCAGGGTCAATATGGGGGCTCTTATTTCCCCTTTGCCTCTAGAGTATCATCTTCATCTGCATAGACCAACAATGGAAAGGTGGAAGATAAGCCTTTTTCTTCCTGTTTTTAACAGGGACAGAGGGCCAGTGAAAGAGAAAAAAAGAAAGAATCAATTTTTTTATTTAGTTTTTCATGTGGCTTTTGTTGCTCCAACTCTTCATTGTGTACATTGTGTACATATTGTGCTGGGGTTCAAACCCACAGCACACATGTCAGGCTTAGCCACCACTCCAGCCCCTGCCTCTTTCTTTTAAGATATAACCTACAATTTGTATATATCACTGCTGCTCACGTCCAACTGACCAGAATATATATATAGGTTATGGTCACACCTGGACGCAAAGGAGACCTTACCCACCTGCAATTCAGGGGTTAACTAGGTCAGGCATTTTTGCATCTTAAGCCACCTGATGAGTGGGGAATGTAGCCATACTAGATGGCCATGTGCCCAGTGAACCTCAGGTTCTACTACCAAAGGAAGAAAGTGAATCTAGATATAGGAGATAATTATCCACTTTGTCCCATTATACTTTTGTATCAATGGAAAGATAGAGCTACCAAGAAATAAGCCACCAAGAAAAAAGAAAGAAAGAAAGGAACCACCAGAGTGAATCTGGCTCATAGGGAGGTTAGAATTTTGTCCCTTAGCACAGAGAAGGACTATAAATGAGAGGTACAAGGAAAGCAAGTTTTGATTAGAAGGAGGGATAAGAATACCCAGGGCCCTTCTCCAGGAAAGATAGCCAGAGAACACTAAATTCTGAGGAGAGAAGACATATAGGCGTGGAAATCTGGACAAGAACCATGGGAGCTTAGAAGCATTGGAACCCAAAGCAAATTCTCAAATGCATCTTAAATCTGGTGGCCAACTCTAAATGGCTGTGCTTCTTGATTCATTCTGCCCTGGAATAATTCCAATCTGAGAGCATATGTTATTTAAAAGAAAGACCACAGAGTATAAACAGACCTGAATTTAAATCTGCATTCTGTCACTCACAAGGAGATGCACAACAAATTACTTAGTCTTTCTGAGCCCGTTGCTACATTATTTTTAATCAGAATAGTAATGTTAAACCTACAGTGTTGTTAGAAGGTCAAAATGAGATGATATATACAAAGCAGCTGGCCCAGCATAAGCACTCAGTGAATGGCAGACGAGATAAGTATGAAGCTGTTTACCTCTTAACACGTACTGGTCCCTCAAATGAGTACATGTGAGCAGGAAGCTTGGCCAGTGAGAAGAGGTCACAGAAGGGGACTAGTCCATGGGTGAGGTGCTGAGAACCTAGCAGAAATGTACCCACTTAGGGTGCTTGTCTTAGTCTTCTCAGGATGCCCTAGCAAAACACTGTGGACTGGGAGCTAAACAACAGATGTTTATTCTCTCAGTTATGGATGCTGGAAGTCCACAGCTGGCTGCCAGCATGGTTGGGTTCTGGTAAGGGCTCTCTCCTAGGCTTCCTGTTCATATGGCCCTTCCTCAGCGCATGCTCCCTGGTGTCTCTTCTGTAAGGGCACTAATTCCATCATGAGGGCTCCGCCCTCATGACTTCATCTGGCCCTAATTGCCTCCTAAAGGCCCCATCTCCAAATACCATCCTATTGAGGGTTTGGGCTTCATCATATGAACTTGAAGGAAAACAAACATTCAGTCCATGACAGCCATTCGCTGGCAACAATGTAGAAATCACAAAAGCAAAATTATTATTTTTTCCATTAGTATTATCTCCACTGGGGGAAAGTGCTTTGACAGCTACAGGCATAGGAAAAGAACTCATCCTGGAGATAGTTTCTGTCATATTGTGCAAATGAAGGAAACAAACCTTTGTCCATGAACTTGTATATATGGAGGAGGATCAGGTTTGAGCTACACACCAGATGAGTAAGTAATTTCATAATTTTACATTTTCACATCCAAGCCAAATAATACTCTTGGCCAAGTGATCTTAGTCAGTTTATGCTCTGGCACCAATATTTTAAGGCAAATACCACAACATAAATAAAATAATAAATAGAAAGACTATACTAAAGATGGTTCTTAGTTAGAGTCCCTTAACTGGAGACATAGATGAGGACAGGAAAAATATCATCCAGATTGTTAACAGGGAGAGACAGAAAGGGAGAAAAGGAATACTGAATAAAATTAGTTCATCCTGGGTCAGCACAATCATCCCACAGTGTTTTTTCTAAATCTTAGAAAAGTGCATTAAAGCAATAGTTTTGCTGAGACCCATCCAAAATGTCGATTAAAACCAGGCTCTTTGGAGAAGTCATTGCTATGCTGCTTGGCAGGACCCACAGAGTGTATGTTGGATTGCATGTCACCAGTGAAGAGAAGATGGTCCGTGCCAACGCTGGCTTTTAGGAGAGCAAAGTTATGAAACAGTACTTAGGGTCTGCCATACCAGGTCCCCATTCTGCATGATTTTCTTTCTCTTGAATCAATTGCTGTGATCAACCTTTTCCACTTCTAAAATACCCAGGGTATCTCTGCACAAGCTTTTGTCTTGCTACCCTGAAAAGTCTGAATTTTTAAATCTAGTTCCTGTTTAGTGACAGCACATTGGTCACCTGATCCCTTTTTCTGAAGCTCCTCTTTCTAAATATCCTTTGTCTGTTTTTTTTTTAAGATTTGTCAGAACTAAACATAAACATAACATGCCATGGTTTTGCACAATGATGAAATTTAAAGAGGGGATTTAGGCATCAGACAGGGAGGTTTCATTTGCAAAACAATTTCTTATATAGCCCAGTATGTTTTTGATTCTTTTGTGACTCATTGATTTTCCATTACAATAAATCCGTCTCAACTTACAAATATATTAATAGAGAAGTAATTAATTGTAAGTTTAGGTGTGGATTAAACATGGCTTTCACAGGGCTGGAGCAATGGCTCGGCAGTTAAAGTACTTTCCTGGCAAGCCTGAATACCTGGGTTTAAACCCCAGCACCACAAACACAACTGAGTGTCAGAGAAACAAAAACTAGATGAAAAAATAAACAAAACTGATTTTCTTTCTCTCCCCCCACCCACTTGTACCTTTTTAAAAAAATCTTTCACATAACCCTAGAACAGAGTTCATTCATTCATTCACCCCCCAATTGGGGTACTTACTGTTTCCTCTCTGTCAAACTGTTTCTTAAAATATTTTTAAAGACTTTCAAGTCAGATTGGCAATGGAATCATATGTGTTTCACCTGGCTGTGGAATGGAGGAAGATTTTTCAACCTCAAGCTATCCACCGGCAGCAAAGGCAGGTGGTGGCATGCCACAGAGCCAGCTTACAAGAGTGAGCGTGCTCAACTGTGTAAACCAGTGCAACGACTGTCCCATCTTTCCTCAGTTCAGGTTTCTCATCACCATAGCAGTCTTCATTTCAAAATGAACATTGCAGGAAAATACCAGAGAACCAAAAAGGGAATTTGTGATGGTTACCCTTGGGGTTTTAGCTTTCTGTCATCAAGAGTCCTACCCTAGGGTTGGGGATTTAGCTCAGTGGCAGAGCACTTGCCTAGCACATGCAAGGCCCCGAGTTCAGTCCTCAGCCCTGGGAAAAAAAAAAAAAAAGAGTCCTCCCCTTTCTTCTGGGCACCCTTGGATCTCATGGTGCAAAGTCCTAGCCACTCAGGCAGTGAGGAAAGCATGGATCTGAATCCTTAACAGCACCTTTGGGAAAGGGGCCAAGTTCAGACTCTTAAAAATGAGAGGGGGGAACTCACAACTCCTGCTTCCGCAAACTATGAGTGAATCTACCAGGCAAATAGGTAAGTTTTTACTTGTTTCAGTTTTTTTCCATAATAAACCACTCCAAAATGTAGTGACTTAAACCACAATTTGTTGTTTTTTCTCCCAGTTCTGAGGATTGACCAGGTTCGGTTGGATAGCTCTCCTTTGGAGTCTCTGATGGAGTTGCCAGCAGATGGTGGGTGGGGTTGATGTCATGTGAAGATTGACTGAGCTGGACATCCAGGAGAACTTCTCCACTCACTCCTCTGTCCTTCATTGATCCTCTCTCTAGAATAGCCTGGACTTCTTCCAGGGAGGCTCAGGGCACTGAAACCAGGATGCAGCAAATTCAGGGCTTCTTAGAATCAGGCTCAAAGCTAGCCCATCGCCTCCATCATATTCCATTGTTTAAAGTCATCACATGCCAACCCAATTTAGGAGAGTAGAAGCCTAGTTTCCTCTTCACCATGGGGGAGTGGCACAGCACACAAGAGGGAAGGAATTGAAGGCAGCCATCTTTGTGGGCAAGCTACCACCGCAGGAAGCAACAATTCTTTGGAACAGACGGAATTCTCTCTGCCCAGTTGGCTCTGAGGGAAGCCCCTCCCTTTTGCTTTTGGGTGGCCCAATGATTGGAATAGCAAAGTAAAATTTGGGCAAATATAATTGTGTAAAATATTGGGGGAAAATTTTAATAAAACCATCCCACCCTTGGACTTCTATCAATCAGGCAGATGAAAAATATACAGAGGCTATAGTGTAATCAAAAGTGATTAATGGTGAATTTGTTAGAAGCACCCTTCCAAATAGAAAATTCACATTATTTTTTTAAGTTTGTAAAGGTTGACTATAACTTAGCCACAAAGAAAACCTGAAAAAAGAACAAAGTATAATTTTTACAGGATACATTTACCATCATGCCACAAAAAAAAAAAAAGTTGGAAGTTAGCAAGAAGAGATTAAATTCTTCTTTTAAAAAAGGACTTAGAAGTTTTAAAACACTCTCGTAAATTACTGTCAGGTCTAAGAGGAACTCAGAACTGTAGTTTACTCGGATTTTAGAAAATATTGACAATTGGAACACCATAATAAAAACTTGAGGGATTTGGAAAAAATCATAGTGTTAAATTCTTTCATTATTAAACAAGAAAAAATTTTTTTAAATGAAGCATTAGTTATAATTTAGAAAAGAATATGAGATAAATATATAGAAAGCAGAAGCAAAGACTCTGTGAACATAAAAACAAATTAATGAAAAGAAAGCAAAATCAGTAGAATTGAGAAATTAGTCTTTCTATATAAATGAAGGTCTTTGAGAGGTGGGCTGATTCTTCCAGACTATTTTATTCAGTCTGCATATCTGAAATTAATGAAATACATTATTTCTAACCTACATAAGTAACTAGTTGATTTGTTCTTAGAGAGTAACTTACTCATATGTCAGAATTTGACTGGCTATCGTGAGGATAATATGATATTTTTAATATCTCTTTCCTGCATTTGTATTCACACAAACACATGAGGGGTTGGTTTTATACTGAATATGTATATCTGAATTATAAGTCAAGGATCTCCTGAGAAACAGAGTGAACATCACATAGATGGAGGTACTGCTAAGAGATCTGTTACAGGAATTGGCTCAAGTGATTATGGGGGCTAAGAAGTCCCAACATCTGCCTGCCTACCCATATGCTGGAGCATCTAGAAAGCTGTTTTGGCATAACTGATCTGAGGACCCTGGGAGTGGAGAGAAAAAGGAAATAAAAATGGCTCCAAGGTCTTTTGTCTGAACATGATGAGCGGGCTAACCATTTGCTCTCCCATTAGGGAGGGCAGCACTTTGTAAGGTGGGAGCTGGGTAATAAGAACATCAAGTTTTGTTTTCATATATGTTAAGGTCTAGAACTAGCAGCATCTCCTAGACAAAGAATCTGCTGCAATTTTTTTTCTTGCCAAGATAGCAACAGAGTTAAGAACTGCAGATGTGCCAGTGTAGTGAGATATGTACCTAGATTATTAGACATTGGAATAAATTATTTTTTAAAAAAAGGTAGGCTGAATCTCATTTTTAAAAACCACAAGAAGATGGGCACAGTGCCACACAACATTAATCCCAGCAACCCAGGAGGCTGAGGCAGGAGGATCTCAAGTTCAAAGCCAGCCTGGGCAATTTAGACTGTGTCTCAAAATGAAAGGGTTTGAATATAGTTCAATGGTAGAGTGCCTCTGGGTTCAATTCCAGTAGTGGTGGGGGAAAGTAAGGGTCTGGAGGTGTAGTTCAGTGGTAGAACATGCACAGGATCCTGGATTCCATCCCAAGAACTACCCAAAAAAATGAAAATAAAATAAAAAGGAGAAGAAGACGAGGGGGAGAAAGAAGAAGAGGATGAAAGAAAAAAGAAAGAAAACCACAAATCTTTCCTTGAATGATCTATTTATAGATGAGAAAATATAATAATATAAAGATCTACTTTCCCTAACAATCTGTGAATTAAATTACTCTGAATAACTCATGTAGTAGAATGAATAGTGCAGATAATCTTTTTTTTTTTAAAGAGAAAGGGTTGAACTGTTTTTTTTTTTTTGTTCATCTTTTTTGTTTGTTTGTTTGTTTTCCCCACTTCGTTGTGTATGTGCTGCTGGGGATCAAACCCAGGTCCTCTCACGTGCCAGGCAAGCTCTACCACTGAGATACCTCTGCAGCCCATAGTGCAGAAAATCTTGAAACGGAAAAATAACAATATTCCAACATTAAAATTATAGCAGTTGGAACTCTGCTGCTGTAGATAAAGAAAGATACATTGGAAAAACGGAATAGAGATGCAAGAACTAAGGAGAATTTACCATCTGATTAGGGTAGCATTAAATCGGTTGGAAGATGTAAATGGGACTGGCACAATTGGTTAACCATTTAGAAAAAGATGGAATAAAATTGACTTTATATCTCTCACCTTATACCAAAATATATTCTAGATAATAATAGTTAACATTTACTGACTACTTTTATGTGTCAGACACTGTTCAAAGTTATTCATAATTTCAGATAATCCTCATAATACTCTTCTGAGACAGAACAAGTTATTTAACCCATTTTATAGAAAATTTAAAAAAAAATCAGAGAATTTAATTTTCCAAGATATCACAAGTTTTGGATTCTAGTAGTTTAGCTTTAGAGTCCACATTCTAAAAACATAGAAAAGTGAAGCTACAAAATAACCAGAGGGCTGAAGTGGTGGCTCAGCGGTTTCGGCGCTTGCCTGGCAAGCACAAGGACCCTGGTTCAAACCCCAGCACCACGTGCACAACTAAGTGTTGGAACAACTAAGGCCATGTGAAAAACTAAATAAAGTTATTTCTCTCTTTCTCTGTCTCTTTCACTGTCCCTCTCTTTAAAAAAATAAAATAAAATAACCAGGAAAAGAAGAATGTTGGCAGCCTTCCCCCACCCCACCCCACAGTATTAGAGATTGAACCCAGAGTCTTGCACATCCCGGGCAAGCTCTCCACCACTGAACTACAATCCTAGCCTCCCAAAGGCCTTTCTAAAGCATATAAAAAATACACTCTGTGGATTGATGTAAATGGCCA
Source organism: Aplodontia rufa (assembly GCA_004027875.1). NCBI lineage: Eukaryota > Metazoa > Chordata > Mammalia > Rodentia > Aplodontiidae > Aplodontia > Aplodontia rufa. The sequence continues at coordinate 3,742 of PVKS010030012.1, read as the reverse complement.
CCTTTTAAGCATGTTCCACTTCAATATATCAAAAAATACCATGAACGAAATTAAAAGGCAAATCTTAAGCCAAAGAATAAGTGGGTTACATAGCAAGGTTTCAGCCTTACTCCATATGCTCTATAAAGAGCTCTTTCAATCAATAAGATCAAAGTCTCAGTAGAAAAGTGGGCAAAGCATATGCGCAGGCAAGCCATTAAAGGTGAGGATCAAAGGACAAATGTGCACGTACCTAAACAGCATTTGTCTCATCAGTAATAAAACAAACATGACGTAATGATACAATTCCTTCTGAGGGTTAAGTTGGCAAAACTTTTAACCATAAAACTGTCACTGAAACTACAGGGAAATAGAAACTGTCATAAATAGCACTGGGGCTACAAATGAATATCACTTTTAGAAGAAAATTTGACAGTATAACCAAAAACAAAAATGTGCATGAACTTTGACCCAGCAATTCTGCCTTAAACACATTGTCCTAAAATTGTTGATGGATGTATGAAAACATTTATATATGAGTGGCTTAATCACAGCATTGTTTATGATTAAAGACAAATTAAATTTTTAATGTCTAACAATTAAAATTTAATCACTGCACTTGGTGCTTCCGTGTGCTAAAAGATGATGCAACCCTTGAAAATGGGTAAGATGGAAATGATCTTAGCATATTATTTTTCAAATTTTTATACAGGATGATCCCCATTTTGTAAATCTATGCATCTGTGTGTATATATATATTCTGAAAAGATAAGCACAAAATGTTAATTTTTAGTATTCTTACTTAAAATTATTTTCCCTTCCTCCACCTCTTCCTTCTTTGTGTATTTTCCAAATTTTCAACAAATATAGACTTTTTTAATCAGGTGAAAAAGGGGGGTTTTTATTGTGAAGTCATATCTCAGTAGTAATTCCCGACAAACCTTATGTTTATACGTGTCCCACTAAAGACATGCCATTTTTATTTCTACCCTTTCCTTCATTTTTCTAGTTTCCTCATGTTACCAAATATTTCCTTTGCGCTTTCATCTCACCCTACTTTTGGCATCCAAAGACATTATTATGGAGAGCCTGCCAGCATGTGTGTCAGCAGAATGAATCAAACAACCAAAAGTGCTGCCCTTGGATCTTTTTCCATGGACAGAACATAAAAGGCAAGCTAGATAGGAGGTTTACAGACAGGCCAAGTTGGAGGTGGAGACAGGAGAGGAGGGGAGGGTCCCAGAATCACAGCTCACAACACACCTTCCCTTGGCCCTTGGCTCCTGCTTCAGTGGCAGGGCAGAGGCAAAGTAGGTGTCTGTGCCGTTTTGTGTCTGTCTGCCATGGCTTCATTTCAAACAATGGACCAAGGCTGAAGTGTAGGTAGGATTCAAAGAAAGGAAAGGACATGGGAGAGCTGAGAGAAATGCAAAGGGAATGGGCCTGTTTGTGCTGAGGAAGTTGGTGATTATCCTATAGACGATGGGAAGGGTTGAAGGGTTTAAGCAGGAAGAAAACCTTCAGTGTAGTGTATGTGTATGTGTGTGTGTGTGTGTGTGTGTGTGTGCGCATTATATATAGAAACCAAAATAGCAATATAAAAGGGAAAGGCAGGAAAAGCAGTTTTCTTGGTGGCCCCAGTTACAGAGGATGAGCAACATCTTCTGACATTAGGAAGGAGAGAGTGGGCATGAAGGATATTTCAGAAGGAGAATCAGAACCTTCTCTGCTTCTCCTTGACTGGCAGAAGACCACATGCACACCCAGTCCCTGTTTACATTTCTCTATTCAGTCAGTTCTAAATGCCTGCCTGCCTGTCAACTGTGATCATTCTAAATCCTCAGGAGAAAGAATCTTATTGAGCTAACTCTGGTTAGGTGTCCACCTCTGGTCCAATCAACTATGGCCAAGATCAGAGTTGCAGATCACATATGGTTGCTGGGATCCATCTGTTTATGAAATCATTTGACTGCTATCTGTCTCCACCTCTAGACTACATTCTTCATGAGGGCAAGGAAGTCAACACTTTCTCATCACTGTCTACAAAAACTTATGAGGTATCTAGGACATAGTGACACTCAGAAGCCATTTGTCAAAAGGATACGTACACTATGAATTCACAAACGAATTCATACGGGTGGGGAGGTGCTATTAAGTCACCCAATCCAGCCCTCCTTCCCTGATTGCTCACTGTCCAATTCATCACAACAGCACCAACTTCCAAAGAGTGCATCAGTTACCTTCAATATCCCAATGGGCTTTTGTGGCCAACCCTGAGAACCATCCCTGCCCCCCATTTACAAGAGTGATTTAAGTTAGGAACTATGCTCCTAATTCCAAACAACTGATTGCTAAACAAACTTTGGAAATCCCAGCCATTTGTAACTTGAGAAATACCTATAACCCTCCAAAGGAGACAATCAATGAGAGAACTAGGCAGGGGGGCGGGGGAGGTATTTGTCAAAGGAAACTTGGCATATATATTATACTTTTTACTTTTTCCATCTGATTATTTTAGTATTCTTCCTGTGAAATCCAATTTCCTTAAATGACCTCTGTTCATAGGAAACTATTTGGTTTAATCTGTGAGAGCCATGGCGTATTTTTAACCACCTCCGAAGGCCAGCTCCCCCTCCACTGAGCGTGCCTAATACCCAAACAGATGTTTCATAACACTCAGCACACATGAGCTCACCCCTGGCAAGTTCTTTGCACACCATCAGCCCACAGCTCTTCTCACATCTCCCCTATCATCCCACAAACCCAAATTCAGAGTACACAGGCAGACTTGAATGCTCACCACAGTAACAAGAGCAGAAGATGAAGCCTCCAATTCTGAATTTTCAATTTATTAATATTTCCCCAATCAAATGAACAACTGGAAACTATGCAATACAAAGAGTTAACCAAAGTAATACAGAAAGATGTGCAATTTGGCTGCCCCAGAAGGATTCAGATTAACGTGTCCAAGTAGAGATCCAAAGTCACTTGAATGTTGATGAAATCATAAAATATTAGGACTGAAAGACCTTTGGACAGCATCTAGCTAGTGCAACAACTTTATTCTGCAGATGAAGGAGGTGAGAGAAAGTGTCTTATCCCTGGGTTTCAGGACGCATCACTGGCAGATCACATCCCAGCTGAACCTCAGGCAGACCACAGTCCCACACACCTGTCTCTGCTCCCAGCACCATCAGTTTCTGCAGTCCAAGATCTTGCATCCCAACTCTGCCATAGTGGCTTCAGAGTGTGTCACCTCTAATTAGGTCAGGGTTTTATGCAAGGATTTTTTCTTTGATATATCAATAAAAAGTAATCCAAAGAGTATCTTCAAAGTGTTAATATTTAAAATATAGAAACCAAAGGGAGCACCTAGGATCCTTGGCGCTCAGACTCAAAGAGCCTAGAAATATCCATGGAGGCCACAAGGAGGTAACTTAAGAATCCTTAAGCTCATAACATCATGTTAATGGAACCTTGAACTTTTGAGATGTAAACTTATAGGGAAAATTTGAACTTTCTAAGAAATCTTGCTCCAACTTAGAGACCTGCAAGTCTGTGAGCATCATTTGTCAAGTGCCAACTTAAACTTGAACTTTGAGATGTTTATAGCAGCATTAGGTTCAAGAGGAAATGGAAAGCAGTGTGGAGACTCCTCAAAACATTAGGGTTGGATCCAACATATGACCCAGCCATCCCACTTCTGGGGATATTTTCCTAGAAGAGTTAGAATCAGCACATTACAGCAACACAGCAAAATCAA